>RJWT010002485.1:0-40607 GCA_004365215.1 Cuniculus paca | reverse complement strand
TCACAGTCTTACCCAGTAAGGTATCACTCCTTGTGTTACATCCTTTCTTAAATTTTCTGCTCAAGTTCTCACCTACTGACTATAACAGTTTGCAAGTTCTCATAAGCTGAATTTTAACCCTTCTCCAAACACGTCTGTTGCTCAAGCATATTCAATGCATTCATGTATATTGTTCATAAATTGTTTCAAAAATCCATGTATTTTAAGAGTCAAAAAGCCAATATGTCTTTTTTTCAGATTCTATAATCTTCCACTGTTACCAAAGATCCCCAAGAAATATATACAAAAATATTTAGTTTATCTTGTTGTTTTTTATTAAACTTGAGTAGTCTATACCTTTGAAGGAATTTGTGTATAAAAGTTTTCACATTTACATTTTTGAAACATTATGTAATATTTCCTTATTATATTTAAAATTTGTTGGATATTGGTATATCATATTCTCCTACTTGTAGTCATTTTTGCTGGAGATTTATCTGTATTGATCATTTAAAAAGATAGCCCTGGTATTTGTTGATTTTCTCCGTTGTTTTATGTTTTCAATTTCATTGATTTATGCCCTTACCTGCACTACTTCCTTTTGTCTTCTTTCTTTCAATTTACTTTCCTATTGCCCCTCCTGAAGTCTCATAAAGTACAAGCTTAGATCATTGATAAGATTCTACCTTTTCTAATATAAACATTAATTTCTAAAATGTCAAGCAGTTATATTTTTTAACTCTGCCTGAAAAATTTCAATATGTTGTGCTTTCATTTTCATTCTGTGGAAAATATTTTTAATTTCCCCATTGAAATTCTTCGTTAACCTATGGGTTGTTTAGAAACATGTTTACTTTCCAACGCTATATGTTTTACAAGACATGTTTCTCTTATTTGCTTCTAGCTTTTCTTTGTATAAACTTTTGTATGATTTCAATCTGCTTAAATTTATTGAAACCATTCTATACTCTAGAATATCATCTATCTTGGGGTATATGTAATAATTCTTCAGAGTAACATGCTCCATGATTTTACTCATTGTAGTGCTCTACAAATATTAATTTGTTAAACCTGATTGATGGTACCCATCAAGTTTTTTATATTTCTATTGGATTTTTTGGCGTGGTTTTGTGTTTTCAGTAAGATAGGTTCTAGCTATGGTGCCCAGACTGGCCTCTGACTTCTGAGCCCAGACAACTTCCTGCCTCAGTTTCCCGGGTCACAGGGATGAGAAGTGCATGCTGTCATACTGAGACTAATAACATGTTAGTGTATTTATTCTATCTTATATTCTATCATATATATATATATATATATATATATATATATATACATTTGATAATGGAAACATTATCAAATCAACTTACTAGGATACTTGTTGATTTTTAAAATTTGTTTTATCAGCTTGTTGCTGCCTGCATTTTGAAGCTCTTTATTTGGTATGAGCTTTTGATGACCTGTCCCTTCAATTATTACAGAATTACTGTGGAATACCATTCCCCTCTTTCTCTCTGACAATATTGCTGCAGTCTCCCCTTAAAATACTATATAATCTCATCTTTACTTAGAGGAAGTGAAAGCATTATTTTTTAATTTTCCGACTTTTGTGTTTTAATCATACAATTTAATATTTGCACACCAAAATTATTGTTCTATTTTCTCTAGCATGTAATTTTTAAACAAATTGCATTTGATGAAAGTATCTTTTAAATGTACCTGTACATTTAAATGTACCTGCCATTTCTATTATTTTCTATTCGTTGTTTAGGTAGAATGACACATCTGCTATTTCTTCTGCTTAAATACATTAACATTCTTTGCCATTTCTTGTAGAACAAGGCAGATAAAAGGGCACTGTATCTATGTCTGTATCTTTGAAAGAGATCTATAACACAGGGTTTTTTTGTATATTTGAGGATGGGAGCATGATGGCAAGTTTAGACCTTTTTTTTAAAATCACTTTAATTTTCTTTCAGAGTTGCGTTTCCGCATTCTCTCACCCTGCAGCATGCACAGCATCGTGTGAGGAGTCCGTGAGTTTTATTACTGCTTTACTCTGGTGTAATCTACCTCCACGCCACTGAGATGTTGTTTTCTAAGGTTTTCTTTTAAATAATTTGATCCTGATTTGCTGTGATGTGTGTTAGGTCTGCCGGGGTTTGATTGAAGTTCTTGAACTCATTGGTCTTAGAGTTTTTATTACTATCACAATATTTTAATTCTTGCTACTTCAAATACTTTTGCTACACCCTTCTCCCCTCCACCCTAAAACTCCAGCTACCTGTGTGGATTGAGTTCTTGGTAATATGGACACAGCTGACTGAAGCTTATTTGATGCTTTTCTAGTCTCTTTATTTTTTGTATCTCATTTTGGGTTTTTTGTATTACTGTGAATTTTGCAGTCCCAAGTAAACTGTTAATTCCATGTAATGAACTTATTTTCCATTTTGAATAGTGTTTTTGAACTCTAGGAATTAAATTTGAGCCTTTTTTTCTTTCTGGTATGGGAGATTATACTGAGCTACATCCCCAGCCCAATTTTATTTTTATTTTGAGACAGGAGCTCACTAACTTGTTAAATTGTCCTCGCTGGGCTCAGACTTGGGATTCTTGTGTCTTAGAGCCCCAAAGTGCTGGTATTAGAAGTGTGCACCACCTGGGCTTGCTCTGTCTCCCATTTCTCGTTGATGTGTTCACATTTTCTGGTTCCTTATCAGACCCATGGAGCAGTCATAAACTCTTCCAACCACTTTCTGTCCTAATTTAACATTTATGTCATTTTTAACTTTGTTTCTATTGGTTGATTGTTTTATGGTAGGCACTAATTTGTGCTTCTTCGAGTACTCTGTACTATTTGCTAAAATTAGAGATATTGTAGTGTTATATTGTGGGCTCTTGGTTTTATTTTAAGCTTCATGGAGTATTCGAATGTGTTTGTCATGGAATTGGGTCAGAGTAGCTGTCCTTGTCCATAGGGCCCCTTTCTGCACTTTCTGCTATCCATGGTCAACCTCACTCTACAAATACTACGTGGAAAACCTGAGAAATAGCTTACTACAATATGTTTTATAATTGTTCTGTTAGTAGAGTGGTAGTTAACTGATTGTGTCAATATAAATAAGAAATGCCCACCTAAATTGAATAAGTATAGTTCTGGGAGTAGCTGGAGGGATTACTGAAGGCAGAAGCCACATCCTGGATGTGAGTGACAGCAAGCAAGAAGTTTGTCACCTGAACAGAATAAAAAGGAAATGAAGAAGGAAGGCCACTTCTGCTTCCTCAGAGAAGCTCCAGTCTTCGCCTTCACCTTGAACATCATCTCCTGGCTTCCAGTGCAGACCCTCCTGCCTCCTGATAGTGACTCTATGGGACACTGTGAGGAGCTCCAGACTTCGACTGGATCCTTTGGATCTCCAGCTCAAGACTGACCTCTTCCATTCCTCCACATCTGACTCTGGGGGCAGACATCGTAAGCCAGTCTTGTAGATTCTAATATATTTGTGTATCTTGCATTAAATCTGTTCCTCTGGTAAGCACTGACCAGTATTGATTTTGGTACCAGGAGTGGCATAGAGAAACAGAATCGTAAAGATGAAATTCTTTAATGGCTTAGGGATTCCTGGTGTTGGCTCTTCATACTTGGCTCTTCATACGTGGTGAGACCTAAAGATGCCATGGTCTTACTTTCTAATTCTGTGGTGAGTACCGATAATCCTTGCTGTGAACTGTTTATTGCAATATGCAGTGTAGGTCCCTTTGATTACACTAACTCACTGCTTAGGAGATGTAAGGAATTTAGCATCTCCATCTACAATGCTTTTGAATATCATGGTCCATCAAGTCTCTGCTTCCTTTCCAGTGGGTCACTCATTGCCTGATAACCTGGGATGACCCTTTTGGACATTGCTAGGTTGCTAGTGTCTCTTTTTCTAGTGTTCTTTCTTTAGAGTTTCTTTCTCTTCATCTTTCCAACCTGGAAATTCTAGCTATAGTCTTCTTAATGCTCTCCTTGCTCTTTGATTTGTCTCTTCAACTCAATAAAACATTAGAGATTGAATTTTTCTCTGAAAACTGCTCCTCAGAGTGTGTAGTAGGTTTCCCCTCATCCCTGCCTACTCGTAGGTCTCTTCTGGGCATCCTGTGGTCCTAGGACAGAGCACTATGCTCCAGAAATCTTCTGTGGTTTTCAGTTGTCTAAGGCAGGACAGTAGATCTGGCATCCTACGTTTAGTCATGGCCTGAAATGATCTGTGGTCATTTTGATTACATGGAATGAATTCATTTTTGTTTTGTTTTTGATGAGAAACAAGCCTATCTGAACAGTGTTTCTTCTCATGTCTGTTATATTTTTTATTTTTCAAAGATATATTTTATTATATTTATGTCTTTGGCATCTATTACACATGTAATGAATACCCCCCTGCATGCTACTATCTGACCTCTTTCTCTTCGAAAACTCAATCAATACTTTAGTTTCAGTTTCATCAATTTACTTAAGCATTTTCAAAAATCAATTTTCTCATTGTTACTTTTCTCATTTACATTTCATTTTTCTGTTATCTTTATTGCCTCCTTCATTCTACTTATTTTTGTGTTTAGTTTGTTCTTGTTTAACTTTGTAAGGTAGAAACATTGCTTTAGATCTTTTCAATATTCCTAATAGAAATATTTAGACTGAACAATTTGCTATTAAGCAGCTGCTTCACAAGTTCACACATTTGATAGATTATGTGAAACCTACAATGTCAGCTCTCTGATGGATTTCTGAGAGTCTTGAATGTCACTGAATTTTGGAAAACGTCTTTTAGTATTCTTGTCAAATAGTGTTCTCCAAAGTGCCTCCCTTTTAAGACTACAATTATCTACCTATATGTAAAACTTGGTATAGCATTCCACACCTGTAGTCTGTGTCCACCTGTTGGTTTTGTTTTCCTTTGTTTTATTGTTTTGATTGCTATATATTATTTTGGATATCAAAGTGTATGTTTCTTCACTGAAATAGGGAGTAAATTTTACTCAGTCTTTTTTTAATTTCACATATTGTATTTTCAACTTGTTTTTCTATTGTACTCTTCCATAGAAGAGTTAATGTTTCTTCTATTTTCATTTCTTGTGACCATAGTTTCTTTTACATGTTTCAGAACAGTTTTAATATGGAGCTTAGGTGTTATTTGCCCAAAATTTGGGTCATCCTGAGCTTGTTTACCATTTCTTTGTTCAAGTTTTTATATCTTACTGTTGTCTTTGTTGTTCAGTCTCCAGCACTTTTACATACTTGGATATATTTGGTTTTTATTCTGATGAGCCTCCTGTATCATTTGGGGTCCACCATACAGACAACATCAATGGAAACCATAGATTAATTTAATAAAGGAATTTGTTCATGTGTTTATGCAAGTGAACTATGCAAGTCCAAAATCAGCAGAAGAATTTGTCTGTAGTTTCTTAGTGGTATGACATTCATAGGCATAATGCCTCCACAATTTAAGCAACCCTTAAACAGCATTTTCCATGTGTTTTTTTGTTGTTGATTTTTAAAAATTCACTTTAAATGATGCAAAAATTGTAATATGTGTGAGATGTCATGTTATCTTTGATAAGTTTTCACACACAAATCTGCCAAGTCATCATGGCAGAGCTCCAACATGGCGAGGTGATCTCAAAAAGACACCTTACCAGACTTCTTCCTGATCCCAGCCAGACTTCATGTCCTTCCTTCCCACACAAACCGAAGGCCCCCAATCCATAGATAAAACGTCACTCCTGCTTCACTGTCACCAGCTGCTTTAGCACCACCCCAGCAGAGTTAATAAAAGCAGCTTCATCCCTTTGTTAGAGCTGAGAGCCCCTGCACCTCTTCACAGCTCCCCAGGCTCTCCCGTGCCCTCATTAAAAGGCCTTTCTGTACTTTGTTTCCCGCTCTTATCTTTTCTGCACTGCCTCAGATTGAGTCAAAATACAGCTCAGTCAATCTTGATTGTAACTTTATTATGCAATGTTAAAGTTAGTTCAAGCATATTTTTCTCTTCAAATGTTTATAATTTCTGTTTGTCAAATTGTTTCATCTAAATTTTTGAAATGTATCGTATATAAATATCTAGACTCACCCTACTGTACAAAAGCACACAGAAAATTCTTGCTCCTGTCTGTAACTCAGTACACACTGACCCAAGTACACTCATCGTCTCACTCCCCACAGTCGTTCAAGCCTCTGGACACCACCGTTCTAGTTTTCACTTCTTTAGGATCAACTTTTAAGTCCTTTCAGATGATTGAATCAAATGTAGGCAGCTTACACAGTCATTGCTGATAATTACCTAATTAAAAAGCGTAATTACAGCTGTAAAATTATATTCAAACACAGATTAAAACAAAACCTATACCATCTGATTTTTGGTTGAATAACTGAGGACTACACATTAGCAAAGAAAATATATCACAAAGATGTCCCATTTTTCTTCCTGTTCCTTTTTTTTTCCCCACATGACTCTAGTCGTTACCTTTGGAAGACTGAGTCTTACAGGAGGAATGCAATTACTATAGAAAAGTAAATGATTTTTGTAAACTTCATTTTTCTGTCTGAAATTTTGGCGTTTCTGTTCTTACATTCTTTGCATTAGATTCTTACTCTCACTGTGATTTTTTCAGTTACATTTTACAAATATTTTACTTTTTGTCTATTTTTCCTGAACTCTTTGGGTTTTGTTTTTAAGGTCTTTTTATTTTTGTTGTTTTTGCTCTCTGACATTTTATTTCTGTTGCATGTTATTGACTTGTAATTTAATTTTATTCATTTAGTTTTTAAAAATTCATTGAAAAAATAACTTCATGCAATGTAATAATTGGTCTGGTAACATTATCTGGATAGTTTCTCTGTTGTTTGTTTTTCCTTTTCATATTTTTTTTCTCCATTTCGTAGATTTTTAAATATTGAACCTCAGATGCAAAATTGGATTATTTATCATCCTGTCCTCATTACTCATTTCTTTATCTCATTTTACATTGACATTTCTGGTTAAATAAATATTAAAATTTAATAGTCAAAGGGTAGCCAAAGGACTTTGTCTCAATTAGTAAACAGGATATTGACAATAAAATTTATCTTACTACCATCAACCTATTTCCTACTCTCTCCAGACTTTTAGAACAGGAGTCAGCAGACAACCTGTGGGTAGCTCATCTGCTGTTATGAACATTTGGTCCATGGGTTGTCTGCTCATGGCTGCATTCAGAACCGAGTACTGGCAATAGAGAGCATTTCTCCTGCAGACGACATTAGCTACAATTTGACTGCTTAAAGAACGGTTTGCCAGTCATGTGTTAAGCAAGTTTATTGTTTATATGATTTCACTAAATTTTAAAATTTATTTCTGTTTCACATTTGTACCCAGTTTCTTTTTAACTTTATAAAATGAATAGCATACATAAGCAATTTTTTGTATTTTTTTTCAAAATTATATAAATAAATTCATCTATATTAATATGAATAATTTTAATTCTTAATTACTTATCACAATTAATTTGCTATGTAATATTTCACTGTGTGAATATTTCACAAGTTGTTAGTTTACCATCCTTTTGGAAGTTCTTAAACTTGTTTCTTGCTTTATGTGTTGTGAAAAGATTTGCAGTTTAGGAAGTCACATGATTATTAACTAATTCTACTGGAATTTGAACACATTGAGTGTTTTTTTTAGACTTTTTTAACATATTATTTTTAGTATGATGAAAATCCTTTAATAGTCGGTTCACTAGAACCCTAATACTAATGTGTAATGCTTCCTAAATTTAAAATATTTGTCTTGGTTACTTTTCTCCCATTGTTGGGACAAAATACCAAACACCAAAATTAAGGAAGAAAAGGTTTATTTAGCCCACAGTTTGTGGAAGTTTCAGTCCATAATCAGCTGGCTCCGAGGCAGAGTGGCACATGGCAGAGGGCAACAGTTCATGGCATCAGAAGACAGCAAAAACAACAAGAGCAAAAGGGGAGAGGCATGAAGAGAAGACTCTTCCTGTCCCTTATATTGTATGTAGGCCACAGCCACCCTAGGGCCAGTGTAGTACTCACACCCATAATCCCAGCACTGGAACAGGAATCAATCACAAATTCTAGAAGCCAACCCCCCATGACTGCATGGGGCTATGGGAGGACATCCAGACACAAACCATAATAATATTTAAACAATGATTTTTGTAAAAGTCTTTATAAATATGAACATTGAACTTTGCAAGAACATTTTCTTTAATTTTTAAAACTTGATTACAGTAGCTTTGAATTTACTTGTCTCTCAGCTTTCTTTTATAAAAAGTTACTTCAGCTTACTATGAATGTAACTTTAGTAAAATTAAGTTCTTATGAAGAATTTTCAATTCAACATGGATTCACTATACTCACATTTTCCTTTATATTTATTTTGAAAAAGCACAATATTTGAATTGAAATTTAAATATTTACTGAAGAAGCTTTTTCATAATTGCTATGAGGAGTATAGATATCAAAATATACCTATTTGAGGTAGATTAAAATATAACTTCATAGAACTCAGGTAAATTAGTAGAAGACATATTTAGAAGTCTGTTTTATTAACAGAAAATATCTCCATTATTAAAATTATTTGAAACAGTAAAGCATACTTTTGAAATCTCTTCTCCACTGTAGACAACCATTTTCTCATAACTGGTAATTTATACAAACTACTGTAAAACATAAAACTTAAGTTGCTGTGCAAACAAGATACTGAGTTATAATATATTTAAGCAAACTATAGGCCTGTGCAATTTTCATTGTGTACTTTAAATTAAAACAAAAATTAATTACTCATAAGATGTAATAAAAATCATAGTTTTCATACTGAGCTTCAGCAATTAGAATTTGTATATTAACTTAATGACCAGAAATAATTATGTAAAGCTAGTTAAATCATAGGCATGTTATGGATTATGTTATTGGGCTGGGTAGTCAAGATAAAAATCCTAAGATCTACAAGAGCTATTTTCAGTTACAGAAATCAACTAATCTTTTGTAGCCCCAGATTTCTCTCTACATTATTGAAAGTACTAAATTCTAAATTTTAAGGTTGTTCTTATATTTGCATCTGCTCATGTATGACTCTAACAAATTATTTCTTATTGTGGCTGAATCTAGGCTAGTATCTGATGAGCTAAACAATGTAGTCCTTTTAAAATTCTATTAGCACTTATTTGTAGTACATAATGATGACATTCATCGTGGGGTGTTGGTCCATGTACACAGCACATCTTAAATCCTTTTCATCCCTTTCTCCTTTTGCCCTCCCCTTCCCTAACGTCTTTTGTTCCCCTTCCCTTTTGCAAAGTATCTACTTCCTGTTCCCTGATGTCCTTGTGTCTTTTCATCACATGGATCTGTGCTCAGGGGAGCACATCTTTCACCTAAGTGTCACCAGTAGTGCTGTGCATCACACACTTGAGTCTCACTTGAGGGTCACCTTCTCAAGAATGTGTCCATCAGAAATTTCATAGCTGTGAGAGCATCAAAGACAGTACTAAGACTGCTATAAAATCATTGGATGGTGTGATCTTATGAGACTACTCTTACATACTAGGTCCCTTATAGAAGCACAGGTATGCCTGAAATAATGCAAGACTCTTGTAACCAATAATGTTTTAGGTTAAGTATACCTTGCTAACCATTTAGTCTCTCCTCACAGATATCCAAATTTTGACAAAATTAATTGGTCATTTCCTACTCATTCTTATCATGAATTCTTAATTTGTTGAAATTAGCTGTTAAAAAAATCTCAGTGTAGTTTATAATCTAAATTGTTTCTTGGAGAAATTACCATAGGCACTCTTACTAGACCTTTTCTTTCTCATCTGTTACATATCTTTGAGTTCCATTCTCTGTTATATTTACTCCAGTCATTTTCCAAATATACACTTGCATTTTCCATTTAAGTGCCTATCATGACCATTAATATCTGGTCTTTTTATAATACTTTCTGTGCTGGGCATGGAACCCAGAGCTTTCTGCATGTGGTAACTATGTATGCAATTGTGAGGGACTTGGCTGAGGAATGTCTGGGTAAACTGTTGGGCAAAAACACACAATCTCAGTGAGGAGTCATGGTTAAACATGAAGGTTAGATTAGTGAGGCGCATTGCATCTGGCCAGTGCCCTTCATCTTTCCCCAGGAAAACTGCCCAGCCTTGAGACAGTCTCTTGCCCAAACTGCTTTTCTTCTGCTTTTTTGTGGCACACTGATATTCCAAATAAAATTCTGAGGGATTTGTCTTGAGCGCTACCTCTGGGAGTCTCCCCAACACTGGTTATTCTCTTTTGAAATGGTCTCTCTGGACCCCCTTGGTGACTGAAATAATTTTGTCTCCAAGTAAACTTTTTCATCCTTCACATCACCGGGGACAAATGGTGCTCACATGTGAGGAAAAACCCACTGCTGCAGATGAGCTGGAGGATCAAACTGCCAATGCCTGGTAAAAGAACAAAGACGCAGCTGTTCTTCATCCTGTTCGGGGGCCAAAAGGGCCAGGGCATAGCCCTGGTGTTTACGATGAGGTCAAGGTTAGGCTTATCAGCCCAAAGGTCTTTTGACTGTCCAGTTTCTAAATGAGCAATGACAATTTGTTTGTTTTTCATTTTGCTCTTTTACTTTCATTTCATCTGCTTTGCCTACAATAAGAGTAAAAACATATCTAAAGAGGAAAAACTCTTTAAGCGATGGTTACAACGTCTCTTTAAAAACATTGAAATGTACTTTCTGAACCTCAACTCTTTGAATACTTATTTACAATTTGTTGGAGATGTCCTTGGTTCTGGCTGGAGAGAATTTTTAAGGGAAAAGACAGAAAACATGTGGAAGAAAATTTTACACAGTCTTTCACTCCCATAAAAATTGTGCACCATGTTACCTAGCATGTTTACAGGGTTGTTATTAGATCTCTTCAAAAAGAAAAGGGCCCATTAGAAAAGCCCATCTCCTCCTCTTTTCCCTCATTCTGAAGCCCCTTTGTTGCCCCATCTACCTCTGGTTAAACTGCCCTCTTCAGATTTTCAGTCCTCCATTTTAAAAATGAAGGAAAGAAAAAGAATGGGGAAAAAATGCATGCCTGTCCTGTCTGTGGGAGAAATCTGGGACTCCAACAGGAACATTTGCCTTAGGCTCTATTCAAAGAATTTACAAAGAGTATTTTTGATAACGGTCTATGGACTCCATTTACAAAAGAAATTGTAGAGTCAAAACATATCTATGAGACAGCACCAAGGAGTTGGAGGGTCCTCATGAAAACAGTGCTTACTGCAGCTCAGTCTAATGTGTGACCCCAAGAATACTGGTGTTATGGTTGATACATTATGTCAATGTCAGCAGTTTAGAAGTTCAACTGAGAGACTCAGCAGGGAGCCAGGGTTCTTACTTTGTAAATATCCTCATCCTGTGCAAAGGAGGGCAAGGACATTTTGTGAGTGCTACACCCCCTCTGAAGTGGGGGGTGGGGTGGGGCTATGTGTAACATAAGGGAGAAGAGGCTTGTTCTCTTTTTTTTGCTCTGGCTGCTGCCTTGAAGTGTTGCCCCCATGCCATGCCACCCTGCCTTGGAGCCAGCTGATTACGGACCGAAATCTCCAGAAAATGTAAGCTAAATAAACCTTTCCTTGCTTCACTTTGGGTGTCAGGTGTTTGTCTCAGCAATGACAGAAAAGTAACCAAGACAATTTGGTACTGAAGGAGTGGGGTCGTTGCTGTGACTGTACCTGACCATGTGGTTCAAGAGCCTTGGCTTGTGGGAAGAGTTTGGAAAGGTTCTGAGATGTTGCCTGAATGCATAGACCTGGAACAGCTTAGGCTGTTCTGTAGGGGAGATTCTGGTCAGAGCTCAGGAGACCAGGAGGCTGATAGCCTGCCGGTCAGGATCAGGCTCAGGAGGTTTCTGCTGGGAAGAAGGACAGCACTGTGTGCTGGACTCCACACCATGTGTGCTATGGCTTGGCAGAAAGTTTGTCTGCATTTTGCTCGTGTCCAGAGACTTTGCCTGAGACTGAAATTAAGGATGGTGGACTGAGTAATCTGGCAAAAGTAATTTCAATGCAGTTGAATGTTGAGGCTATGGCATGGCTATTGTTGGGGGCTTTTAACCAGATTTACATTGTGAATCAAGAGCACAGAGCCCAGCAGGGTGATTTGAAATGTGAGTTTGGCCAAAAAGGAAGCTCCAGTAAAGCTGTGAACTGCAAAGATAGAGCTGAGATCTCAATTGCTGAGAGGGAACAGAGAAATGGAAAAGATGGCCTGAAGGCATTGCAAAAAGCAGCAAGTCTTGAACCTTTGAAGCTTCGAAAATGGCAAAAGTGAAAGACTTTGCTTTGAGGAGAAAGCCTCAGAGTACCGTATTCCAGAATAGCAGCAGAGGCCCCAAGACATTCCAGAACAGCAGCAGGATAGAGAATGTGTTCCTCACAATCAGGTTGAGAGTACCCAGCAATCCAGGAACTCAACCCATACAGCCAAAAGAGAGGAAAGCCTGGCTACTGCTCCAGCTGGCAGCAGACCTTAGCATCATCCACATGGTACTGGTTTTAGGTGCACACAGAATGCACAAGTTCTGAGATTGAAAAGGCTTCCACCCTGATTTCAGAAGGCCTGGGGTGCCAGGCAGTGTGCCCCTGAGAATGCAATGTGTGAAGTTGTGAGTGTGAAGCCAAAGGTGCAAAGGAGACCACAGAAGTTTGGAAAAGCCAGGAACGTGGATCATCTAAGGAAACCTGCAATGGGGGAGCAGAGCCAGCACAAGAGAGATGCCATGGGATTGGTGACCACTAGAAGTGCCATAGAGGTGGAACCACACAAGACCTTTGGAGCTCATAATCTGCCACAGATTCCTTCAGATGCTGGGCAAACAACTATAGGACTTAACATTTTTCCCTGCTGGACTTTGGACTTGTTTTGGCCCCAATGCTTTGTCCCCTCCTGTTTGTAACTTTTGGAACGAAAGTGTTTATCTTGTACCCTTGCATGTTGGAAGTGTTTAACTTTGTTTTCATTTGTACAGGGGTATGCAGCTAAGAGTTTGCCTTCCCTGTTGGAGGAGGCTTGGGACGTAAACTTTTCAGCAATGCTGAAACTGTTAGGACTTTGGCAACTCTTGCAGATGGACTAAATGCCTTTTGCATAAAGGGATGTACATGAGTCTTTTGGGGGACCAAGGACAGAATGTTATGATTCTAATGTAATATAATATTGATGGACTTAATGCTGGTTCAAAAAGATTGTTAAGCTGCATTATAATGTTCAAGTTACAAAATGGTAAGAATTAGCATGTCTTAGTATCTGGTGGCTGGTTTAAAAAAATATGTCTGGTTCCCAAGTTGACAAGAGGTGGATTGTTATGGTTGATACATTGTGTCAACTTGAGTAGTTTAGAAGTTCAACTGAGAGACTCAGCAGGGAGCCAGGGTTCTTACTTTGTAAATATCCTCATCCTGTTCAAAGGAGGGCAAGGAGATTTTGTGAGTGCTACACCCCCTCTAAAGTGTGGGGGACATATATAATATAAGGCAGGAGAAGAGGCTTGTTCTTTTTTTTTTGCTCTGGCTGCTGCCTTGAAATGTTGCCCCTGTGCCCTGCCACCCTGCCTTGGAGCCAGCTGATTATGGACTGAAATCTCCAGAAACTGTAAGCTACATAAACCTTTCCCTGCTTCACTTTGGGTGTCAGGTGTTTTGTCCCAGCAGCAAGAGAAAAGTAACCAAGAAAACTGGGATTCCTCCACTGCTCAATCCCTTGAAAATCTAAATGCAGGAGTTTTTATTGAAATCGATATGCTTGTGGGATAAAGCCCTTGTGCTGACTCCAAGATTCAATCCTAGTGAAATCTCCAGACTTTTTCTCAAACCGCTCATGCCACTTTTAAGATTCATAAGGCACAAGTACTTGCTGGGGCCCTGCAGCATCAAAAAGATTGTAAAAATAATTATGCAGCATAGAATGACTAAACCAAAACAAAAAAGTCCTAAATGTAAAAGTGAATATCCCTGGGCTAACCAGTGCCACCCCAAACTTGATAAGGAGGAGAACTGTATTTCAAGAAACAGGAAGGGGGGCATAACTCCCCCCACTCCATTAGAAATGGAATTAGCCATAAAGTTTCACACTGTGGTATGACAGTGAGCCCAGATTCACTCAGAACCCATCGGTGCAAATCTTAGATAACTGATGAATCTACTGTTGGTTTCAATTTTATTTAGCATTTTTGTTTAATTAACATGCTTAAAATATTTCTTGTACATTGTAAATTCTTTCTTTTTTTCTTCTTCATTTAAGCTTTCTGGAATGATGGGAATTTGCTCATGATCCGGCAACTGGGTGGGCTAGCTAGCTGTTTTATTAAGTTCTTTATCTGTGCTTTTCTTTGTCTGTGAGTGTTTTATTTCAGATTGATTTTGATTTCAAGATGTATGCCTCCCCACTTTCTTCCACATACTTGTGTTTTTAGTCCATTTTCTCTGAGTAGCTCGAATGAGGCTCTTCCTCCAGTCAGCCAGGCTGTCTTCCTGTATCCATTATAAATTCTTTGACTAAAATTACAAGTTAATTTGCTTTTCTGCTGCTTTTAGTAAAGTTAAGGGTACTTTTTCAAAGCTGTTTACATGTTTGTGGGCAGCCACGCAAATTTAAAATGTAACAATCTGAAAACAAAAGAGAGAAAAGAAAGGAAAGACACCATAAAATCCAGGTGGCAGCTGCCATGTTGGTTATAAAAAAAAGTTATACTGTCATAAGCAGGACAGACAGGAGAATATGGAAGAAAGATCTAAGTGTAGAAATACATTTTGGTATGAAATTATTTTGTATGCTAAAGTTTTTGCTCTACCAGGATATGAAAAAGAGAAATACAACATTGGAACTGAAAGGCTCAAATATGTTAAAATAGGATTTTGGAGGATGCAGTTTATAGAAAAAAGTATATTCTTTCTAAGTAAATAGAAAAAGAAAACATTAGGAAAGTTGTATGTAAAGAGATATTTTTGATGCAAGAGGATTTTGTATGATAAAGTTAAGAAAACATTTATGTCAGAAGTGGAAGGGTTAAGTATGCTGAAAGAAGGTTTATGGAAGATGTAGATGTAGAAAGATATATGTGTTTAGTTATTTTAAGTTGTGCTCCTATTAGTTTGACTAAGCCCAAACAATTCCTTCTAAAAGCTTTTTATTGCTCCAGGAAAACTAAGGATCTATGACCCTGACTCTCATCAGTTACTCCTTCCCAGGTCTCAACTCTCCTCTCTACTTTAACTCATGATTTCAAACAAACAGTGTAACGCTCATTTTTGAAGTTAATACTAAGCCTAAGGCTTTCTACATGACTAGGAGAGACACCTAAACTGTTCAGTAACAAAACACAAGACAAAGCTGCCTCATTAGGCAGTTCCAACCTCATTCCCAAATGCACAGGTCTTCAAAGTTGCAAAACTGAGAAATGTCTTCCCACATGTGGGACTTCAAGGCATTATTTACACAGTAAAATTTTAAACTCAAGTATCTGACTTTTCCTTTTTCTCCAACTATTTATGATAAAGTGTACAGGTCACTCTAACTTGAGACAGCTAGCCAAAAGATACAAATACTTTTTAAGGCTTTTTTAATATAATTATTTTGTGTGTATCATATATGTGTTATAACACTTAAAGATGTTTAAACACTGTACAGTTCACACAATGTCATAAAATAAATTGAAAGGCAGGTATACTTTTTTAGATGACACTCTATTGAAGGCTGAAAAATTTAGATGAAAATCTCTCCATATCATTTAATATAATGATGCCATCATGATTGCTATGCTAATATGTTGCCCTTGATCACAACTTTTCTCTATATATTTTATAACATTCAAAACAACCATGATTGATGAAAATGAATGGTTCCAAATCAACACTGCAATATTGTCCCTGGTTCAGTGTTGTGGAGACTCTACAAGGGATTGAAACTGCCCTTATCCATAATGGAAATGATGAGACATTCTTTCATGTGTTTAGACACTTACAAAACTTGTCTGTAAAACATGTTTCATGCCATTTGCTCTCATATTTTCCTATAATGAGTTTGCCCTCTCGAATTAATACAGATAATGGCCCTAGCTATATCTCCAATTCTCTACAAATATTTTTCCAATTCTGGCATGTTAAACATGTCATCAAAATCCTTTAAAATCCCATAAGGCAAGCCACTGTAGAGTGAGCCATTGGGCTCTTCAAAACCTAATTATTAAAACAAAAAGGGGAGAATGTGGTGAAAAGAATTGAATTTAATTTAACAAGTCTTTAAATTTTTAAAATTATGATTCCGAAGGTCCCACAGCAACACAAAAAAATAACTCGCACTCAGGCTGAACAAATGCTGTGAACCAGGCAAATCCCCTTTACTTCTGAAAACCTGTTTCTTGCAGTGATTACATAAGTCCTTACAACTCCAAAATTACAAAGGTGAAAAGGCTCCTTATCTTTCTGAGTTTCCTGACATATATACCTCAAGTAAGAGACATGGTTTATAATTCATGTCCTTATTTCATAGCAAAAGAATTGCATTATACATTGTCAATAATACCACCAATAGTAACTATTGTATTCTTATCCAGGTCTAATGGTATATAATTCTATATCTCTCAGTTAAGCATTATTCATATTTTTGTACTTAGACCAAAACTGATAAAGAAATCTTGCAGTGACTCATTGACCTTGAGGTGACAGTCAGCTGGCTCAGTGAACACCAACAAGTACTTGGGACACTGTTTTAGTTACTCTTCTCCTTGCTGAGACAAAAATCTCCAAAACCCCAAGTTAAACAGGGAAAGGTTTACTTAGCTCACAGTTTATAGAGGTTTCAGTTCATAATCAGCTGGCTTCAAGGCAAGGTGGCACATGACAGAGAGCAACAGTTCATGATGGTGGAAGACAGCAAAAGCAACGAGAGAGAGCGCAAACCTCTTTCTGTTCCTATATTGCATGCAGGCTACCCACCCTAGGGCAGAGGTAGCACTCATACCATTAATCCCAGCACTAAGCCGTGAATCAATCACAAACTCTAGATTCATCCACCTCTGAATAGCCTGCCCCTATGCCCACTTGAGGCTTTGGGGGGACATCTAGACACAAACCATATCAGACACACAGTCGGCTCAGTTGTGACACTGGCTACCATTCTGTGTGCATGGCACCCACCCTGTTATACTCCATGTTACCTTTCCTACACATCTGGTCAGAGCTATCAATCTCCAAGATCCACTGTAGGCCCAAATTTGTAAACTTCAAGTGAGCCTCACAACCTCACTTTGGATCACTTTGATGTTATTGCCTACTGACCCAATTCCCCAAATTGGTTTTCTAGTCTCAACTTTCACATTTAGATTCTTACTACTATTGGAATTATCTTTTTGTTGTTTTTTTCTTACACTCTTCAAGGCTCTTTGGACGCTGTTCTGCTGGGCATCCTGCACTGAGGCCGTGACGACCTTCCTGCATCAAGCCTAAAACCCATCTACACTGTGTTTCTTCCCTGTCCTGATCTTGCAATGAGAAAAGTAACTAAAATAGTGTCCCCAAAAATGTGGGGGACTTGGCTGAGGAGTAGTGAGATTGCAGGCAAAAGCACAGAGACTCTGTGAGGAGTGAGTGGTTGAACAACAAGAAGTTTAGATCAGAGATGCAGGCTGTTCCCTTTCCCTTTTCTCCAAGAAAACTGCTAACCTTGAGACAAGCCCTTGCCCAAACTACTTTTCTTCTGCTTTTTCTCTTACACTGACATTCTAAATAAAAGCTTGAGAGTTCTTGGCTTCTCCCAGGGTCTCCCTAACTCTGGGTGCTCTCAGATGAGACAGCCCCTCTGGGCCCTCTCAGTCATTAAACTAGGTCTTGTCTTTGAGTAGTCTTTTGTAGCTTTTGTGCCACCACCATTGCACAATGTGATGTGCAACATAGTTATTTTAAGGAATTAAGTATAATTTGTGTTTCTTACTGTGGGCATTCCTCAAAAACTAAAAATAGAACTGCCATCTAATCCGGCAATGCACCACTGGGTGTATATTCAAAGGAAATGAAATCAGTTCTCAAGGAGATGCCTGCACCCCCATGTTTATTGCAGTGCTATTCACAAAAGCCAAAAAACAGAGACAACCTCAGTGTCTATCCACTGATACAGAAAGTGTGGTATCAATGCACTGTGAAATACTATTCAGTCACGAAAGAATGAAATAACGGTTACCAGAAAGTGAGGAGAGTAAGAAAGGGGAGGTGCTTTGGCTTGTATCTAGACAGCCTCTCAAAGCCTCATGTGGTCATGGGTGGGGAGTTCCAAAGGTGACTGGATTAGGGTGTGTGAATGTGGGTTAAGGATGTGATACAGGACTGAGAGGATGGATAATGGAAGCCCCTTGCTGGGTGTGGGTGAGGCCAATCAACAGGTTTGTAGCCTGTTTTGGGTAAAAAGGAAATGAGGACCACTTTTTGCTGTTGCTTGCTGCTTAGTGCCTTCTGCCTTACACACCACAAACTGTTGTTTCTCCTTTGTGACGCCTCTTTAACATGTCTCCCTGCCTTGGAAACAGCCCACTGGGAAGTACAAACTGAGTCAAGATAAACTTCCTCTCCTTTAAATTTGGGTGATGTATGTTTTACCTCATCAGCAAGAAAAGTAGCTAAGGTAGAAGGAATGAGGAAAGGTTTACCAATGGGCAGTTAAGTCATAGTTGGGCAGGAGTAGAAAGTTTTTATGTTCTATTATACAGTGGGCTTTATATAGAAACAATTACATATTGTGAATTTCAAAAAACTAAACAAAAGGATTGTTTATGGATTCTTTATGGAATCCATAAAGAAATGATAACTGTTTTCAGGAGATTTATATGTTTATTCTGACCTAAATATTTAATGATCGATAATGTTTCAAAACCTCACAGTGTACCCCATGAGTTTATACAATTTAAATGTTATGCATCACTTAAGTTCAATTAAAAATGGGTTTCTCTTATTTTGTTTTGCATTCTCACTATGCCCAATTTTATAAATGAGCCTAGTTGTCTTTCTTTCTTTGTCACTGACACTTAACATGAATGAATTAATTTTTTTTGGTACTGGGAATCGAACTCAGGACCTTGCGCTTGCCAGATAGGCACTGTGCTGCTGAGCTATATCCCCAACCCTACCATGAATTAATTCTAGTAAAACAATTTAATATTTATTTTGTGTGGCAAGGTTTCTCTTGTATGGTTCAATTATATAATTGGTATAATATACATAAAACAAAGACATTGTTGTACAGATAATATTGTAGACACTATTTCAATTTATTTCCAACTCAAACAGTATACACACACTCATATATATATAATACATATACACATATTATATATAGCGTATTCTGTATGAACTATTTGTTCAAAATTTCATATTAGTTACAAACTGGAATCGGCTTGTTGTACCCCATGTAAAATAATGAGATATTTGAGAGCAGCTATGGTTCAAATAATGCAGCATAATTGATCACAGCTGAGCTCTCCAGACATGGCCCAGGAGAATAGTACTCTTGTAACAACCACTCATGCAAGATCTAAAGCTCTGCCTCTACAGGCCGAGTGACTCTGAGAACACACAAAAAGTGAAATGACCAGGAGTCACATCGCCAGAAACGTTTCATTATCCTCATAGAATGGAATTTATAATGAAAGCAAAGCCCAGAGCTCTGCGTGTTTTCTTCATTATTAATATGAATGAGACAAGAAGAAAGGCAAATTTATCTTAGAAATACAGTACCCTGGCCATTAAATTATTTCTGAAACATTGTGCAGGTAGATGCTTGATAGTTTTGGCTTAATAAGTTCTGAAATTTTGTAGTTACTGCTACAGTGCATTTTCCACTTAATTTTCCATTACCGATCATTTAGTTTATCACGTATCATTTTAGAAACCTGAAAACTCCACCAATTAACTCTTCAGTGTTTTTCAGTCACCCTTTTAGCCTCACTTGTATTTATATTCTCTAAAATATCCCTTATTTTAGAAGATACATGTTTAAAGCAAGCAAATGCTATTGACTACTCTATCTTATGTGTAGTTCAAATTCCTGTGATATGGTTTCTCTTTTTCTCTGATTGCTACTTTTATTTCTTTTACTATATCCCCTAACATTGACCCATTTTTCCACATGAGTGCATATATATTCTTCATAATATTTCTTAAATACTAAGTGTGAAAAGCCAGCTTTATTCATCTCCAGATGTTTTAAAGTAAATTGATTCAAATCATTGATCAACATGGTTTAATGTTTTATTCAAGCCACATATGAGAATAAATTACTTGAACTTCATTTGAAATAATGCACAAATATTACATTTTATTGCCTGTATTTTAAATTTTATATTTATTATTGTTCCTAAACTCCAAAACATTGCCATTGTTTGTATAGAAATTGCTGCTTGAAGTCCTCTAGTCTACAAAGTGCTAATGTAACATTTTACCTTATTAATCATTAATGGAATTTAAGTAGATATTCTGTCAGCTTTCTAGGTATTAGTCTTGGGATTCTCATTTACTTTTTTAATTAAATGAAAGTTTTTCAAATATCTTTAATTGAACTTCTTTTAACAAAAAAGGCTAATTTTTACTGAAGGTTACTTTTCCTGTAAGGACACATACATAGTGGGAGTTTTGGAGTAAGGAGATAAAATTCAAAGCTAAGGTAGCAATTCTAATGGAAGGTGCATTTGGTAAAATATCAGTAAAGTAGGCTTGGCTCCTGCTTAACTTTCTGCTTACTTTGTTTTAATTCCCTTAATTATGAAATGGTTTTACCACAATTCTTTCAATTCCTTTTCTGCAGTAAATTACACAATCACCAAGATTTGGAAAGTATTAATGGAAGTCACATCTTAATAAATACTATATACAAAGAGTTGATACAGATAAACATAAATTAAAAATAATGTTAAATATTTGTGTTGATAGCTGATAGGCATGATGAAAAATATCCTTGGAAATTAGTTTGACAGTTTTCCTTCACAAAACTGTTGTTAAAATCAAGTCAGTGTGATGAACATCCATTGAGTAGGCTCAAGATATTTTTAAGATATTGGTAAGATATTTTTGAGACATAAGGAAATGATTAAAAACTAATATTTCCAGAAATTTTAACAATATCATTCACAACAGCATCAAGAAAAATTAAATACGTAGGAATTAATCTAACCAAGGAAGTGAAAGACCTCTGTGATGAAAACTGCGGTACTCTGAAAAACAAAAGACACACTTGATCCTGGATAGGCAAAATCAGTGCTGTCAAGATGGTCATGTAGTCAGAACTGAAGCTGGGTTCCCTAGAAACAAGACCTCACCAGAAGATAATCAGCTTTGAACACTAGCGATCAAAACTACCAGCCCCGATCAGACTATTTTCTTTTTTTCTTTCTTTTTTTGTAAAGTAAATTATTTATTTGGTCATATTTACAAAGTGATCTTTTAAAAGACTTTTAAATAATGTATGTTTAAGCAATCTTAATTCTTTTAAGATTCATTTTTCCTCAGTAATGAAAAAGCTAATCACAATAGCAGAAAATATGAGAAACTATGTTAAAAAATACCATATCTTTGTTTTCTAGGCTAGTTCTTAGAAATTTTACTCAAAGTAGAACAATATTTTAAGGAAAACTTACTGCCTTAAACATAGAGAAATAGATTTTGTTTTGTATCAATGCATTACATTTTGATTCTTAGAAAACTTCTTCAGTAATTTTCTTAGTTACAGCCAACTTATTCACACATACAATTTTCTCTCAAAGGCTCATCCTTCATAACCCTGCAACTTGCTCAGATCTTTTTGGTTTTGCCTTTATTTTTCTTCATTTTAATTCAGGAAAAAATTTAGTTTTATCAAATCAAATTCTTTCTCATCTAGAAACATCCTCACACTTATAACTTTTTCGTATCTTTCTTTTTTCTTACTGGTTCCTGTCTGTCTTATTTACTTTCTTAAAATTGCATTTGAAACAACCTGTATAAGATTTCTGAATTTAGAAAAAAATTGTTCTTTTTGCCAGTAATATATCCTGTTTTCCAAATAGGTTTTTTTTTTTGTATAAAAACACAACTAAATATCCTTTTGCATTTTTGTACATGAAATTGCACATGTAAGTTAGAATTTTAATTCATAGTAACCTTAGTTTTAGTGAGGACCCAAGAAGAAGACAGGGTTGGACTGTTTTACCATCTATCCACAATTTACAAAAACAGATTTACTAGACCTAAATGTATTTTCCTCTATACTTTTTAAGACATCAAAAGTATTTGTGCTTGTATTTAGCAATTTCATTATACCAATTTGCTTAAAAATGATGCAGTGGTTTACTTCTATCATACATATATATAAACGTATCCATGTGTAAACAGGTACTCTACTCATATTATTTATTTTAAACAACTGTCCCTAAATTGCCCACAAAGATCTCACGAGTATAGTTATCATTGAAGATATTTCTTTGCCAAAGAAAACCTTTACAAGTTACTGTACATGAAACATAGAGCAATGAACATTACATCTTAAATATTTAACAGAGATAAATATAATCCCGAATGGTCATCAACCCAGACAAAAATGTATCTCAGCAATTCTGAAGATATGTTTTTTTTGAATCAACAGATATTTAACTTGTCAAATATTTACCTAAGTCATGGAAACTAAACTGCATATGGACTCATTTAACAGTTATAATTTATGTGAATGATTGCTTACGTGTAAACAAATTTAAATGGAATTCCTTGGAGAACTATTTCCTTTAGCTATGCCATATCCATCTGTCTATATCTATATTCAAAGGTGGCACACAGAAACACATGTATACAAACCAATATATAGCTTTTATGCTAAAATCATAAAATAGAATAATATTGTAATACACTTATCAGTTTATATAAAGAAAGTCAAATCAAATTATATTAATGACATGATGAAACAAATTAGGATTAACTATTTATATGATTAAAATCTTTGATGTGGGGTTTTGTTTTCAAAATGATTCCTCTGTCTCTCTCCTTTGCCCACCTTCAAATTCAAATGAATTTAGGAATTAACTTTGCATTACAGCTAGGACTGGATGAAATAATACAATTTTGAGTAACCTTGAATAATAAAATTATCTTAATAAGGACAGAAAAGGAAAGAGTAGATTGGTAGTGAGCCAAATATATTAACCTGTATATTTTGTAGATGTTAACCCAGTCTGAGGAATAGCTAGTAAAATTTTTTCCAGTTTTGTAGGTTTTCTTTTGGCTCTTTAGGTTGTTTCTGTTGCTATACACAAGGTTTGCAATTTAATATGACCTCATTTGTTAATTCCTGGAACCATTTCCTGTGCAACCAAGGCTCCATTTAGAAAGTCCTTGCCTACTTCTACGACTTCAAAAGTTTTACCTACTGTATCTTCCAGAAGGTTTTGTTTCTGTTTTAACATTTAGTTCTTCGATCCATTTTGATTTTACTTTAGCACAGCTATAGTTCTAGGTTCAATCTTCTGCATGTGGACAGCCAGTTTCCCCAGCACCATTTATTAAAGTGGTTTTTTTCCTCTGTATATGTTTGTGGCCCCTTTGTCAAAGATCGAATAGGTGAGTGTGCTTGGAGTTGTTTCTACATCCACTATTTTGTTCCATTGATCTTCACATCTGTTTTTGTGCTGGTACCATGCTGTTTTTATAACTGTAACTTTTTATTACTTTTATTAAGTTTATGGGTGCAATTTAGTTATACGTAATGATTATATTCATCGTATGGTATTTGTACCCATATATTATATATCTTGATTCCTCTTTTTTTCCCCAATTCCCTACCCCTTACCTGCCTTACCTAGTCACCACTAAGCAAGAGAATACTGAGGTATAGTCTTTTGCATTATATTAGCTATCACTCATGGTAACAACTAGCTAGGGGCTATTTCCCAGATAGGTCTGATTTTCAGGGAAACATGATATGTACACTTAATGAAATTCTGGCTGAAATATCAACAGCATTCTTTGCAGAACTAGGCAAAAAATTCAAGACTTATGTAGACCCAGAAGAGGCCCACATTACTAAAAGCAATCTTGGGCATAAATAAATAAGTAAATAAATATGCAGAGGCATCACAATCTGTATTTCAAGTTATACTTCTGATCTTTGACAAAGGAACCACAGACATATGCTTGAGGAAAGATGGCCTATTTAACAAATGGTGCTGGGAAATCTGCTTAACCTCACCAAGGAAGTGAAACTACATTTCTCTGTAAGAGGAGGTAGAAAATGACATCAGAAAGTGGGAAGAAAACGCCTGTTCCTGGATAGGCAGAATCAATACTGTCAAAATAGCCATATAATTTTAAAAAAATGATATTGGGAGAATATACAGAATATTGAATCCAGACCCATATCTCCTACCATGAACCAAACTAAAATGAAAGTGGATCAAAGAGACATTAAAACTGAAAAATTTTGCTGGAAGATTAAATACGTTCACTCTTGAAGACGTAGCACAGGAAAGCGTTTTCTAATTAGAACCCCAGTTGTAGACTCGGTGTCACGGAGCGAATAAACACTGCGGCTGCCCAGGCTGCGGGGGAGATGCGGAACCGCGTGGTTCTGGGCGAGCTCGGGATTCGCACCGTGCAGACCACGGCCTCTTCTGGTAACTGCTCGGGGTACGAGGATGCCTGGGACCAGGACCCCTTCTGTGTAGATGGGGAACAAATGGGTGAAAACTCACTGGAGTGGGAATCGACGCAGCAATCGCCAGTGCTTCCTGGCGATTTCATTTAGCACAAGTGCTAACGAAGGCTGCGGGAAAGGGCCTGGTGTACAGCGACGCACCCCTCGTCCAGGAGGAGAGCCTTCCCTGCGGTTTGGGGCTCATTCCTGTTCACGCCGATCCTCGGCTTTTCAATTTCGGAATGAAGGAGATGAAGAAGACGCAGAGATAGACGCTCTGCAATTCCGGCTATAGGTCAGGTACACTCGGAACCCCCACGCTGCTAGAGTCCTCCGACCCCAACGAACTCTATGTGAACACCAGGTGTACAGCAGGCACAGTGCGTGCGTCCCCTTGGGGAACCAGGTTGACGTTTTCCCGGAGGGCACAATGGGGCCAGTGCACGATGACATCCTCATCGCCCAGCTGCGGCCCGGCCAGCAGATTGACCTGCTCATGCACCGTGTCAAGGGCATTGGCAAAGATCGCACCAAGTTTTCTCCAGTGTCCAGGCTTCTGCCGGACATCAGCCTGCTTGAGCCTGTGGAAGGCGAGGCTGCAGAGGAGCTCAGTCGCTGCTTCTGCCGCCAGAAGTCCAAGGTAAGAAGGTGGCCCGAGTTGCTAATCCCAGGCTGGACACCTTCAGCAGGGAGGTCTTCCCGCTCCAGAAGCCGAAGCAAGCTGAGTTCTATCTTTTCTGTGGAGTCAGCAGAAGTGCTGCCACGAGATGTGCTGGTGGGCGAAGTCATCCAGGTGCTGATGGGGAAGTGCCAGCGGTTCCAGGATGAGCCGGATGCCCTGCAAATGGACTGAGGTTGTGCTGGGGACCCACAGTGGCTGGGATTGGACTGCTGGACCATGGGACTGACTAGACTTCCAATTCCAGTTTTCGGTCAAATCAATACATTTTGTTAAATGTGCCACAGAATTAGACTTTAATGCCTTTGTAAGGCCCTTGATGTAAATAAACTCGTGTCCAAAACTTAAAAAAAAAAAAAAAAGAACCCCAAATATACAAGAAATAGCATCAAGGATCAACAAATGAGATTATATCAAACTAAAAAGCTGCACAGCACAGGAAACAGTCAAAGAGTATGAAGAATGTGAAAAACAGACAGATTGGGGACTAGTTTTGGTCAGTTACTCTTCTGACAGAGGCATAACATCTAGAATCTACAAAAAGATTAAAAAGCAAATCACCCTTCCTAAAATGAAAGACTCCATCAAAAAAAAAAAAAAGACAAAACAAAAACAAAAAAACCAGGGTAATTGAAATGAATAGGAATTTCTTTAAAAAAAAAAGGATATAAATAATACGGAATTTCAAAACAAAACAACAGCAAGAAATCAACACTAGTTAATACATTCCATATGGCTATCTTAGAAGTAGTTGTTCAGGTTATAAGATCTAGGCATAAAAAATGGTCAAATAATCTAATGATGGCAGCACAAACTGTTTGTTTTGACAAATTAACAGAGATCAGTAGTATAGTCATCTATCTGGCACACATACATACACACAGTTGTATGTGTAAATCTACATACATATAATCTTTTCCTTTCTTCCATTTCTCCTTTTCCGTATCCCAGTTGTTCTTTCCTCTTGAGCACTTTGTTTCCCTTTCATTCTTACAATATCTTTTGTACATTTTGGATCTTACTATTCTTTCAGTTTTTTATTGTTATTATTTATTTTTTTCACTAGGAAGACAATACAATATTTACATATATTAGTCTGATTTATTTTACTTATGAGTATAGTCTCAAGTTGCATCCATTTATCTATAAAATCCTCAAGGTTATCTTTTTTGTAGCTGAGTAATATTCCATTATATAAAAATACCACATCTTTTTTTATCCATTCTGTGGTTGATGGGCATTTGGGTTTTTTCCAAGATTAAGCTATTACAAATTGTGCTGCTATAAACATGGGTGTACATATATCACTGTGGCATGACATTTTCAGTTTTTCTGGGAAAACACCCAGAAGGGGAATAGCTGGATTGAATGGGACTTCCAATCCTAGTTTTCTGAGGAATCTCCATACTGATTTCCATGGTGGCTGCACCAGTCCCCACTCCCACCAACAGTGGAGAAGTGTTCCTTTTTCCCCACAGTCCTGCTAATATTAGTTATTGATTGATTTCTTGATAGCAGCCATTCTTTCTGGAGTGAGATGGAATCTCAGTGTTGTTTTAATTTGTATTTCTCAAATGACCAGTGCTGTCAAATATTTCTTCATGTATTTATTTGCTATTTGTATTTCTTCATCTGAGAAGTGCATGTTCATCTCAGATGCCAATTTTTGGATCAGGTCTTTGAATTTGGGGGGCCTGATGTTTTTTAATTCTTTATATGTTCTAGATAAAAGTCCTTTGCCTGAAGGACAGTTGGATAAAATTCTTTCCCATTCTATGAGCTTTCTCTTTACTCTGTTGGTGATTTCTTTTGAAATGCAAAAACTTTTTAATAAGATGAAATCTCAGTTGTTGATTCTTAGAAGTACTTCCCATGCAATTTGGGTTTTGCTCATGAACTCTATGCCTACCCCTATGTCTTCAAGATTTTTACCTGCTTTTTCTTCCAGTATACTCAATGTTTCTGTCTTAACATTTAGATCTTTGATCCTTTTTGACTTTAGTTTAGTGCGTGATGATAGACATGGGTCTAGTTTTTGTTTTTGGCAGTGTGGAAAACCAGTTTTTCCAGCACTGTTTGTTAGAAAAACTATCTTTCTTCCAGTGAACATATCTGGCCTTTTCTCAAGCATAAGGTAGCTGAGTGTCTTTGTAAATGTGTCTGCACCTTCTAATCTGTCCCACTGATCCTCAGGTCTGTTTTTTTTCTTTTTTTGCCAGTACCACGCTGATTTTATTATAGTAGCTTTGTAGTATAATTTCAAGTCAGGAATTGAGATGCCTCCTACCTTACTTTTGTTGCTCAGGACTGCCTTTGCTATCCTAGGTCTCTTCTGCTTCCAAATGAATTTTCAGAGTGTTTTCTCTAGATTTGTAAGGTATGTTTAATGGTATTTTGGTTGGGATTGCATTATATCTGTATAACAGTTTTGGGAGTATGGCCATTTTCACAGTGTTGGATCTTCCAACCCAAGAACAAGGGATATCTTTCCATTTTCTGATATCCTCTTTGATTTCTTTTTTTCAGAGTACTGTAATTTTCAATGTATAGATCTTTTACTTCCTTTGTTAGATTTATTCCTAAGTATTTCATTTTTTTTTCAATGTTATTGTGAATGTGTGATTTTCCTAAATTCTTTCTCAGTGAGTTTGTTGTTTGTACAGGAAGGCTACTGATTTTTGAGTGTGCCTTTGTATTCAGCTGTGCTACTGAATTTGCTGATTAAATCTAGAAGTCTTTTGGTGGAATTTTTGGGGTCTTCTAAGTAGACTATCATGTCCTCTGTGAATAATGATAATTTCATGTCTTCCTTTCCTATCCTTATTCCTTTTATTTCTCCCTCTTGTCTAATTTCTCTAGCTAATGTTTCCAGCACTATATTGAATAGGAGTGGTGATAGTGGACATCCTTGTCTTGTTCCTGATTTTAGAGTGAAGGCTTTCAGTTTTTATTCATTTAGTATAATGTTGGCTGTTTGTTTGTCGTAGATGGCTTTCATCAGATTGAGGTAGAATAGAAATTTCTTAGAAGAATAAATAAAAAAAAGAAAACCATTGTGTTTGGACGTCAGAGGAATACAAACTAAAAGAACACGAGATCCCAGCTTGCTCCACAAATAGTGGCCATCAGAAAAAAAATAAAAACAAAAAAACGATGCATTCTAGTGAGGTTTCAGGGGCTGGGAGGGACAGCTCTTTCTACCTTGTTGGTGGGGATGTTACTGGGCTCAGTCAGCTATGGAAATCGGTGTGGAGACTGCTCGGCAAACTAATACTAGAAATCCATTCCCCTGCTTGGAATTTTCTTGAAAGAGCTGAAGACATCATACCACAGTGATCCATGCATATCCATGTTTATAGCAGCACAGTGCATCATAGCGAATGCTTGAAGCAATCTACGTGCCTCCCAAAGATGGGATAAACATAAAACAGATTTAAACATAATGGATTTCTACCCTGCCATTGAGAAGGATGAATTTGAGTCATTTTTTGGAAAGAAGCTATACACTGAGATCATACTGTGAAGTGAAATAAATCAGACACACAAACTTATATGAGAAGTTCAAAATGTATCTTGAAAAGTAAAATATAGGCAATAGGAAACAGGGAAATAAATCAAATTATTTTAAGTATACATACTTATCCCCTAAGATGAATGTAAATATGTACTGTAAACATGTACTAATAAGAAATTGTTTTAAAAAGTCAAATGTGTGCAATAATTTTAGACCCTATGTTTTAATTTTTACATGTTATCCCCTCATGTAATTTTCCTGAGAAAGTCAGAAGCTAAAAGCTACAGTAGATGTATCTGGTCAAAGCACTGAGAGAGCGACAGTGTCTAGGAAAATATTTGGAGAAGACCAACTACTCCCTCAGCAGTGTACCAAACATTTCCTCCGTGCTTTGCTTTCTCCCCGATGTGCACAAATATGTCTTGGATAACGGGACTTGTTTTCAAGTAGAAAAATCCCAGAAAAATATGATGGATTTGCATGGTTTTTTGCTTAAGAAGAAATATTAGCAAGAAGTTTCTTTGGGGTAAGTTTTAACCTTCACCTCTATAGCTGACCCACCGATGATCTGGTCAGCGCACGTCCAGCGTCCTTCTAGTCGCTTCCTTTTATTAGGAAACCTAAGCAATTAGGGGTAGAAAAACAGAAGTTGATAGTTTTGATTCCCTGAGGATGTCATCAAGTGGGTAGTTTTATTGCTTGGGAGTAGTTGCTGATCCTTTGCAAACTTGCTTCACAGCTGGACACGCTTGATGCCACAGGGAATTTACAGGTATTGATCCTCTGGCACTGAAACTCTAGGGCCTGGTATGGATTGATAACGTCTGCTCCAACTAGCAAGAGCAGATTCTCCATCCACCATGTATACTGGGTGTATGGTAATGAGTCTTCACTGTTACTGTTCTAATGTCTAGTGAGAGGCAATGCAAACCAGAAAAAGATATGGGGCGTGTGTGTATGTGTGTGTGTGTGTGTGTGTGTGTGTGTGTGTACCTGGGTGTCCTGGAGCAAGGGTACAGGGCAAGGAAGCCCCGTGACGAAGTAGAGAAAAATAATACAGCAACAAACTAGGATACTGTCTTTGAAAGTCTTTAGCCAAAATAGCAATGTGTAATTATCACTAGCAAGATTACAAAACAGATTGAAGTATATTATTATAAAAGAAAATTTGTGTCTAATTCAATTAACAAAAATGACTTTGAAAGCTTAATGTTCAGATTTTGAATATTTAAGAAGTTGACCTACATCATTCATTATCTGTAAATTTTTTAAAACACAATGATATTTAAAGAAATGTCCTTCCTTTTACTCATGGAAAATGTAAATATTTGGCTCAATTCTTTATTGTATTTTCGATGTAGTTGGCTTGTGTGATTTTTTGCAAAATACAAGGTCAGACTACAAACTGTGAGGAGTAAGGTAGCTAAGGCTTAGCCATAGAGGAAGTGTGGATTGGTGTGAGGAACGAAGAAAGAGAACAGAAGTGAATAAAAGTTTGACAGATGGAGCCTTAATGAGCCACCAGAGTCCAGAAGCAGTGAGCGTGTTCCAGAAGAGCCACTACAATTGTGGGTTTCTTCAAAAGCTCTCTGCAGTTCAGAAGTGAAAGGAGAAGGCAGACAGTGAAATTTAACTTGGTTCAGAATCAAAAAGCCAGGAAAAGATAAATAGATGAAAGGAATAAGAAAGATAGACACTTGTTTTCTCTGTGAAGCTGAAACCAAGATTTTATCAACTACGCTCTTTCCAAGAAGAAACAAGTATAAATCTCTGTTAGCCTGAGATCTGGAGATGGTAAATAGACACCAGACTGGATGAAGAAAATTACACCTGGCATATCTTTTCAGAGAGGTGTGGATTCTCTTGGGATGCTAAGTTTTGTAAGTGTGAGAGAAGTTCTGAGAAAATCTTGAAGATTTGTTAATTTTAAAAATTTTTCTTGAAGTTTATTTTTGTGCAGTAAGGGAACTGAATTCACTCTGATAGGTAAATGTTGCATCACTGAGCCGTATTTCCAACCTGCAGAAGTTTTTATTAGGGTATCATCAGTCACTTAAAATTTAAAATGATTTATTCTCTACAAACTAATGTATTCAAATTCATTACTTCTTGGAACAATTTTGGTAATCTGTGCTTTTCAAGAACTATTCCAATTATTTTCAGTACCCAAATTTCTTACTGTAGAATGCATGCACAAAAAAAGTACGTATGTGTTTAAATATAAATTATATATATATATATATATGAGTATATTAAACTAAATTCTAAATTTTCTACTACAGTATAAAGTGTTAAAAGTAAGTTTCAGCTATATGGCATGAGAAACATTTTAAAATTAAACAACAGAAAAAGTTTATGATGAGGAGCATGGTAAACATATAATTAGGTGCTTTTTATTACACGTGCACTGAATGTCATGCATTCTAACCTTCCCTTCAAGTTCTGTGACTAGAATGCTAAGAATGCATTTCTCTCTTCTCTGAAACCTAGGAATACCTTCTCTACTTAAAGGTTAAGTGGCACAGGATTTAGAATGGAGGTGGTGTCATCCTACCTTACTGCTTTGTGTTACTGATATACTGACGTCAAAGTTTCATTATATAATGTCATCCTTGATTCCATTTAGTTCTTTACCCCTGACTTTCATTTTCCTTGTATCTTCTTGGTGTCTCTTGGCCCATACTCCTTGATCTAATTCGTCGTGGAATCCTGCTGTAGATTCTTCAAGGGAATTCGGGGTTTAAGCACAGTTGGAAAGGGCGGGGGTGGGGTGGGGGTGGAAGTCACGGAATCACCGCGGCTCATTCTAAGGTCAGGTGGCCCGCGCGCAATCAGCAATGCAGAAAACTGCCTACCCCGAGGTGGTGCTCTGCACCACAAATACCCTCGGCTGTTATAATTTGCCCGGCAGACTCCAAGGCGGCAGGAAGGTAGTCCTGATACTCGAGATTCAGAGCACCGCTCCTCTTCCTTAAAGCTGTGCTGTATCAGAAGCCCACGTCCAGGCACGCATGAGCAGTGCGTTTTCACACCCCTAGTCTCTGCTATCCCAGGCAGAAATGGACCAGATGGAAGTGTGCAAGGTAAGCCATAATGAATGCCCCTTATACTCCTATATTTAACCTTTCTTCACCATGTCCTGATGAATATGGCCGACGTTATTTAACTTCAATCTGACTGCTTTAGTTTCTATTAGGAAAATTCTATCTGTTGATGTTTGCAGCAAAATAATGAGGGAACTGTTTTGCGTTACATTGTATATTTGAATGAATACACTGATTTCTTCATCCCTGTACCTTGTTATTAGTGACAGAATCAATCTGATATTTTTTTCAGTCTGTGACCCCTACCCCTTTAATATGAAATCAAGACACTGTCTCCCTTCCTGGTATTCTGTAAGGAGCACGCACTTCCTTACACAAACGTACATTTGTTAGAATGTGCTTTTCTCTCACCTTCCAACTCTACATGAGAATTGTAGAAAGTTTTAAATTATTATACTCTTCATCCATATGTGTTTTACTTTCTCTTCTCCCCTTTTCTTCACCAGTGTCTGTTTACCTCTGACTGTATTTTGCTGAGATAGCAAAGAACTTTTAGTTGCAAATCTGTGTTTAGCACTTATAATAAGTGTTCCTAGAGTCTTACCCACTAATCATGTAGATAGAATAGAGATTCTACTTCAAAACTGCCTTTGGGCTCTTATGTGACCCATGTGTAAGGAGCACATCATCGTTCATATCAGTTTCATTTCGACAGACTGACTGCAGCACCCAATCCTCCTCACTGCTTCCTGTCCTCTGTACTTAACTTTAAATGGAAATATTTAAAAGAGCTTACCATCAAGACACAAGTTCAGTCAGTGATTATTTAGTATATTGATGCAAGGTAACTATACAGAATAAAAAATAAGAAATAAACACATACATTAAGAATATGGAAAGAAGACAATTGGAAGGAAAGAATTGTCAGTATAATGGGAAATTCAGATATGGAAGTTGTTTAATAAGTGTTTCTTCTATGATGTGCAGGTTTAATGCATGACTCACAGATGGCTGCGACAGTGAATTGGATACTGCATAATTTTGTTTTGAGAATGTTACTAAGATGATAATTTCTAGGTGTTTTATAAATTTTAAAATAATATTTTAATTAATCTCTTTAGCTTTCTTTGTGTGCTGTGGTCGTTGAGGTGGTTTCAACTTGATTGGCTTTGAGATCCGTCCCAGGGACTGGTGGATCAGACTTCCAGGTGTGTCTGGCAGATGATGGTGACCTGGCCAGGGGGCTATATCTGGTCCTTTGCTCCGTCCAGTCTGGACTATTCCTCTCCTCTGCTTTCCGGCTACCATAAATAAAGTAGCTCTGTTCTGAGTAGAACCATGGACTGAATTCCCTGAAATCACGAGCTGCATTAAATCCTTCCTCCTTTAAAATACAGTGCTGGTTATAATGTGTCAGCAATAGGAAAGCTAACAAATACATTTGCTCTTTTGTCTTCTCTGTTTTCTGATTCTATTAGCATTATTATTGTTTAATTATTGCATTCCCAGGGAAAATGATAACATTAATATTCAATTGTCAATAGTAATATATGCATATAATTTGATAGTTCAATATTTACTGAATATTAAATGTTTTGAAAATAATTTACATACTGTGAAGAACAGGTGTACTATAAAATATAAGTTTAAACATGCATTATAATTACATATAAATTATTAGTAGGAAAATATAGAAAACATAAATCTTATATAAATGAATATTTCATCAACTCTAAAAGTTAAAATGAAAAAATATGTGATTTTATTGTGGTATTTGGATATAAATTGTCATTTCTGACAATTTGTAATTGTCAATGGGGTGACTGTCTTACTCAGATCTGGACAATAGTTTTAATAATTTTCCAGCTGCTGAAAGTTCTTTTTAATTCTACATGAGCAATGAATTTATAATCTAAATTCGGGTTCTATCCTCTGACTCCTTCATTTTCAAACACTTCCATCTTTTGCTTGATACTTTTGAGATCTTCAGATTCATTAAATATAGATGAATTTTTCAAGGCAGATTTAAACATAATACTTAATAACAAGGTTAATTTTCACTTAGAAATCTTTGCACTAGAATTCTTGTGTTACATGTCTATATACTATCCTTTTGAACATTTTCTTGATACAAAATTTTAATGTATACTTCTCAAATGCTACAATTTTATATTTCACATATTTTAAAAATATGTAATTAATGAAATATACTAAAATATAGGTAGCCTGTAAAATGACATGCAAATTGCATCGTAGGATTTGCTTTTTAAAATCTGGTGTTAGAGTCACTGTTGTGACCATCATTATTTTTGTATTTATTTATTCATCCATATGTTAAATATTGTTGCCCAAGAGCAGGAAGAAGTAGATGAAGCTCAAGCTCAGGTAACTTTATAAAGAGAAGAAGGTAGGCAATTCTAATTCAGAAACAGAATGGCAAAAAAGACAAAACTAATTCTTGCTAAATTAAACACTGACAATTTCTTCCATTTCTGTATCATTTCTGCACCACTTTTCTTACTTTTTAAATGTAAAATATAAGGGGTATCAATTTTTAATTTTTACAATTTGATATTGCTTGAATACATATGGTAGACTGGCCCATAAATCATGTGAGTTGGACCACTAGACTAATTCTCATTTAGTCCTCATAGCATGATAATCTCTGTTCCCTTTTATAGACAACCATGCTCAAACACAAACACACAGCCACACACACACAGCACAAGTGACAGGGAAACTTTTTACAAGCTGATGTCCTCACATTACCGTCCGTTGTCCTTATCTGTCTCTTGGCTATGCATGGCCAGCTGACACATTCTGCGTAATGATGGTCAGGTACACATCACATTATTACTTCTGACTTGGTTTATTTTAATAGAAAATAAACTCTGATATCATACTTGACTTCTCCAGAGCACAGTATTTCTATGCCACTGTTACTTTCTAGTTTCTCATCTAATTCTTTTTGCCTAAACAAGGAAAACAGGTATCATAAATAAAACAAATTCAATCACAATGGTAAATACATCGACTGCAGAGAGGAAACGCCCAAGAAACAATGAGAGATGAAGGGTAATTGATGTGGATCTAACTGAAAAGTGAAAAGTCACAGCCATAAGTTGTTCTCTGTATTGGTAAAATTGTTTAAATTGTGATATCAGAGAGTAAAATCAAGAGTACATAAGGATGACTGTTTGGTTGGAAAAGGTAATTCATGAGTAGAATATGCTAAAATTTTGTCAATCCAGAAAAAGAAATCCCAAAGACAATTTGAGAGATACGTGGATTTGTTGAGCAGGATTTGCGTGAGAAATACAGGCTTAGGAATGATGGCCACCACTGCACGGATGCTGATAAAGGCCCCTAAGGATGATGAGAGGAGGCCAGATGGGCAAGGGATGGGGCATAGGAAAGAATTTGAGTGCGCGGCAGCAAACCACCAGTGCCCTGACAAAAAAGGCGCTGAAGTGTCCTTGAGACGAAAGGAGAGGATCGAGACCAACAGCGGTCTCCACCTGGACCGCAGGGGCTCTGACAGAGGCCTTGGCGAGGTCCTCCTGGGGGTCTGAGTGGGCAGAGAGGAATCTGCCCAGCGCTGCAGGTCTGGGGGGAAAATTGACGATAATGAAGAACGAAGTTCTTTTAAAGCGTTGGTCATGACGATTACTGGATGTAGGGAAAGCTGCGCAGTGAAGCAAGGCTGCAGGGTTTGGTTGGTTACTTGTTTGCTTTTGAGCGCTGAACATGAACACATTGAAAGGTAGATGGGGATGAGATGCAAAGAGAAAAAGACGCTGCTGTGGAGACAAGATAGACCAAAACTTGCATTCCTTAGCTTGTCGTCCTAGACTAGAGGAGAAGTCAAGCTAACTAGAACAGCAAAGCTGGGGAAATGAGATTTGAACAGGAAAGCTCACATCTGTTCACCAAAGAGGGGAAGAAGAAGAAATACGTGTGGTCCGCAGGGCAGTCAGGGATCACGTGAAGATCTCTGAGAAAGGCTTCAATGTTTCTCTCAAAACGAGGAAGAAATAACCCCTGTGAAGCATGGGCAGATGAGCTGGAGGCTCAGAACTGCAGTTTTAAAGTTTGAGCCTCTGGTACCATTTGCTGAAACATAGATCACTTTCTCATATCATTCAGATTCTCCATGAAATTGCAAACTTTGACTCTAAATAGACAGAGCTTGCAGTGTCAGGACTTTCTGCAGGTCAACACAGTAGACTAACCTTGGTTGAAAATAGAGAGTTAAATCAAGGCCATCGAAATGTTTAACTCTAGTAAATTTTGTCAAATAGGGATGCTGTAAAGAGTTGTCCACTCCATGTTTTCACCCCATTAAACTTGCTCCTTTCCTCTACTGGATTTTCTTTTCACTCTGTATTTAATGTTGTCATGCTTTCCGCACTGTGTTAGGCATATTCCTTTATGTCCCAGCTTACCTGATAAGCAGGAAGACCTTTTATTCATGTTTATAGTTCCAGTGGTCAATGTGTTGCTTGCATTATCTGCTTACTGCTGGTTAGAAATTGACAACCAGAAAGAAACAGTCCTTGGATTTTATCAAGATTGGTCCTGTTGAGTAATAATCTCCCAGACCTCTGCTTGTTTCAAAGTGGCTGTCTGGGGTGACTTTATATGGTACATTGAAATGGAATCATTTATATACTAAACACTAGGTACTTTATTCATTGAAATATGTAAAGTGCAATGCTCTCCAGTACTTTAGTTACTAGCAAAAATTTGCTGTCAAGGATTTCAAATACAGCTAGCGCCAACTGAGATATGCTTCAAAAGTAAAATATAAGCCAGTTTTTATAGCGTTAGTATAGGATGTCATATATCTGTATAATGTATTACATTGATTTTACATTAAAATGAAAATATTTACATATATTGAATTAAATAAAAGATATTTATAAGCAATTTCACCATCTTCTTTTAACACTGTTTTTAATGTAGCTACCAGGAAACTTAAAATTATATACGTCGTTCCCATTAAGGGCTCATAGCATGCTCCCACTGGGTAGCATTGATACAGAAAAATAAAACTGAATGGATTGACTTTTACTAGTTTTTTATTATTTTATAATTTTTTATTTTATAATTTATTTTATAATAATTTTATTATTTTATAATTATATTTATAATTTTTTTTATTATTTTGTTAAATTTAACAATGATGGTGTTAAATTTCTAAAATCTTGGATAATCTAATTTGCCAGTGTTACCGAGCAGTTTTCATGTTCTTTACTTGATCTACTACAAAATGCATTCAAATTTTAGATAAAATTCATTGAAATTATCGCCATAACTATAATGAACATCATCATTCAATTATTTAGTAGTGTGCTGAATTCATAATAATGTGAAATTAATGCCTTTTGTGTTTTCTATAATCCAATATCACCACTTTGTTCCTACAACTCATTGAATTTCAGATTACAATCTGTAGGCATGGTGAGACCAATAAGCAAACTGTACATTTTTGCTCTGAGTAATAAGTATCTTGTATAATGGGTAAATTTTAAAATACATGTCTTAAAATTCTTCAGTGATAGTTTCTGTATCTAACGCACACTTATAAATTGTATCCATAGTTAATAACAAAGGGCAACATGCAAAATAAACTATTATGACTAACACAAGCATAAATTACGTGGGACACTGCTTTCAAAAGTATGTAGTGTTTCTCATAGACATTTAAAATGCTAAACAATAATGTGTCCTACACCTTTTTGTCACAGTAACAAAAAAATTTTAGCTGTTTTATAAAGGAATATACCATCAATATATGTGTTTATAAGATATGATCTGTATGTTTCCCACTGTTGCTGCTACTATGAAAATTTCATTTATGTGATGGAAGTCATTATTGGAAAGTTGCCATAATATTTTCAGAATATTCTTAAAATCTGACATCCACTGTCTTTACAATTCTCATCTGTCCATGATGCTTGTTAATACCTCAAAACTACTGTGATACTAGAAAAGAAATCATAAACAGACAACCAACACAATTTACAAAGCCATTTTTAAATTAATAACTCATTAATAACTTCATCCAAAATATTCTGTATGACTTTGCATTTAACAATTTTCTTATAATTTTATAAGAAGATACATATAACACGGAAGACATTACTCAATGTATCTATCCTAAAGTATATTTTATGTGTTAAAGAGATGACATGCACAGTGAGTTTCCATTATACATCTACTTGTTTATGTTTTCACCGAAAGGAACAGGATTTTGTACAGATGTACCCTCAAGTTCAGTGCATAATGAGTTATTTAACAGAATTGACACCATTCACTGGCATTGAATATAAAATCTAAGTGCTATACAGATACGTGCTTTTACCTATCAGAGAAATCACAATGAAGGAAACCATTATACTCAGCATTATAAATCCCATCCTCAGAAGCAACAATAGTTAAAAATTTCTTTGAAAAAGTAGACATTTGCAAATATCACAGTGTCATTGATCATTTGTTTTCATTCGTTGTATTTGTGTCAATAAAACAATTTGAATAGTTATCTTTTTTTAAAAAAATTATAGTACTGGGGATTGAATTTAGGCTATTTGCACTGAGCTACATTTCTAAGTGATCTCTTCACTTCATTTTTATCCAGGGTCTTTCTAACATGTCCAAGCTGGGCTTGAACTTATGGCCCTCCTGCTTCTGCCTCCACAAGTGCTGTGATTACTGACATGATTCATCACATAAGGTTTTGTTTATCTCTTTTATTGGCATTTTCCACACAATCTCATCTTTCCACAGTTAAAATTCCTTACAAATAAGATAGAATTCACCAATAGGAATTTCTATCAGAATTAGAACTTAATGATCTCCAGAAGTAGTTTTGTCTGGAAAATTCTTATGCTATTTTGCCTGTCTAGTGTGATTAAATACAGCATTTAGAAAAAAAAAATTTAAATAAAATAAAATAAAAGGTTTTGCTGCAAAATATATTTAAGTTTATATCATAAACAAATATATTTTGTAAATTGACCTCTATCACCAATATATTGTTTATTTAGGATTTAATAACTTGTTTGAATAACAAAACTGATATTTGACTATGAACTATAAAAAGGAATTATTTTGACATAATTTTAATCTGAAATTATGGAATAATTAGACTATGGTATCCTTGTTTATATTATAACACATTTTAAGTGAATAATATGTAGGAATTAAGAATTAAGTGCTGTTATATGATATGTTATATAGAGAACATAGAATCTTCTCCATCAATCTTATATAATGAAGTATTATTTTTTAAGACTAAATTTGCTATTTAATACATCAAAAGGCATAAAACTTACACATATTCAGTGAGGCAGTGTGGTCTTTTGACACATGTATGCATTGTGCAGTGTTTACATTAGGGCAAACATAGCCATCTCTTTGAGCACTTTTTTTTTTTCTTGCTGTACTTGGAATTGAATGCAGGGTTTTGCACTGAGCTACACCCCCAAACTTTGCTTCTTTCTTTTTTATTTTGAGACAGGTTCTTCCTTAGTAGACAAGTTTCCCAGGCTGGGCTGGAACTGCATGCTGGGCAAAGCTCCCCACTACCTGGGTTTTATGATTTCATGGTGAAACATTTGTTATGGTTGATACACTGTGTTTAGAAATTTAACTAAGAGACTCAGCAGGGAACCAGAATCCTTACTTTGCAAATATCCTCAGCCTGTGCAAGAAGTGGGCAAGGAGATGGTGTGAGTAGGGGGTGGGTAGCCTGCTTACAATTAAGGGAGAAAAGAAGCTTGCCACCCTCCCCATTTTTGCTCTGGCTGCTTTTGCTGGCTGCTGCCTGCCTTGAAGTGCTGCCCCAGTGCCACCCTGCCTTGGAGCCAGCTGATTGTGGACTGAAACCTCTGCAAACTGTTAGCTAAGTAAACCTTTCCTTCCCTCATATTGGGTGTTGGGTATTTTGTCCCAGCAATGAGAAAAAGCAACTAAGACAACTTTCAAACTCCTTTCCTCCTGCGGCCTGAGACACACAGTGCATCATGGTGACATGGAGTCACTTATTATGTGGTGGTATATCACAGCATATTCTTGCCCTAACCTAACAGGAACTTCATATCCATTGCTCAAAGCTTCCCTTTCATTTCCTAGATAATTACCACTATCATTGAAAATAAATGTGACTGCTAACAGATGACGATACAACCATAAATTCTATTTGAGCATTCTTTTTCTATCAGCATTGTCCCAAAGAAATATAATTGTGGGTCACACATGTAATTTTAAGCTTTCCAGTAACTCCACCTTAAAAGGTAAACTTAGATAGTTAATATTAATACTATATTTTATTTAATTAAATGCATGTGAAACATACTCCTTTTAGAGTGTAGCACATATAGAATATTAGAAACCTCATGCTGTTCGGTGCTGGAGGTTCTGAGTCCATGGCTGACTTTCCACAGCGCACCTCAGTTTGCACTAGGTGTGTGTGAAGCCCACAGAATGCTGTAAGGAGGCACCGCTTGCTTGGCGTGCACAGGTGTTGCTAAGGTAGACAAATCCTCACAAGCACAGACACGTCATTGGTATGGACCTGTGGAGTATTTAGTTAGGTAGTTCCAGGAGTGCAGAGGGATATTTTGGGATCAAACGATGTAAAACAAATTGGCAAAGAAACAAAACACAGAAGGGTT
>RJWT010002484.1:0-40613 GCA_004365215.1 Cuniculus paca | reverse complement strand
TATTTTTTTAGTTATTTGCATGGTTGGAATTTTATTAGTTGGCAATTTACTCATTGTTTTTCTTATTTACTTATTTTAATTTCTCAAGGACATATAAAAATATTTTCCAATTGCTATATTTATTTTTTAGATTTTCAAGATAATCATTTTAAATATATATTAGTATTCAAATTTCTCATTTTTGGATTAGTATAACTTCCTGTGCCTTATAATTATTTCCATCTCAGAAGATTATATAAATATCTGTATTTTCTTTTTTTATTTCATAAATTAACATTTGCTTTATTTTATTTTAATTTTCTCGATCACTATTTGTAAATTTTATTTTTCTTTCTGAATACACTAGTTTGTTGACACCATTTATTGACACCTTAAGAACTTTAAAAGGGATCTTTACCATAAAATGTTATTTTCTCTCATTTATGATTGTATCAGTGTCTATCATTCTAAACTCATGAAACATCAAATGTATAGTTTTATAAAGTGAAAGTGTAACTTCTATCATTAATTCAATTTTTTAAAGTATGTTAATATCAGTACATTTTATCCAGGAAAGAAATGAATGTTAGATTGTATGTGGAATCACAAAGTATTACCTTCCGCACCGATGTTTTCCAGTTTTGACAGACAAAATTGATTTTGTTAAAAATGTGAGCAGGGTAAATACTTCCAAATTAAAATACAAGATTTTTAATAAATTAAATGAGAAATAATATAATTTGGCTGTATTGCTAGTATGTCTCATATATTTCAATGTCTAAATGAAATCATATTTCATTTCTTCCTCCTCATTAACCATAATATCAACCAATAGCATCTTCTGGACATTGTCTTTTCCTTTAATGCAGAAAATTCTTTAAACATGTCACTTTTCATATAGAGTAACACAAATGTTGCTGCTTAATTAAGCAAATGACAGATGAAGACAGGAAACACATTTCAAATGAACTGGACTTATACTGATTTTAAAAAGTATTTTGAAAGTATCATCTTTCTGTAGAGGTACTTTGAAAAGCAATTTCATATTTTTAATCTATCAACTTGTTGTATTTTCATGGTCTATGCAATATCCAGAATTAATAATTAATTCCCACAGAACAATGTTAGTTTTTTTTTGTACCAGGCACTCATATCGTTGCATATGTGTAGTCAATCCATGATAAACTAGATATGCTCATGAAGAAAAGTTCAGCAAAACTTAACTACATATTGACCTATCTTTTATTGTTTTTTCCTCACAATATACATATTAAAAGTACACTCCAATGGCATTTGAATTTTAAATCTTCCCCTCATGTAAGTGTTAATCTGTTGAGAAATTTGAAGTACAATTTGTTATGAAGTATATAATTTTGTTTCTGATTTTCAAGGATCCAATTTTTTAAATTGTTTATTTGATACAATTTAGATATAAATAATAATCATATTCATCACAGGTAATTTGTACCTGTACGTGGTATTTCTTAATTCTTTTTATCCCCATTTCCCTCTCTTCCTTATTTACAAAGTTTTGTTTCCATTTTATCCCTTTTTTTCCTTTTCGCTCACCTTTTTTTCCCCTTGTTTTGAACAATTTGAATAATTGTTTTGAACAATTTTTTCCCTTGTTTTGAACAATTGCTTCCTGTATCACAAAATCTATTACACATTTTGGTTCTTATTTACATTTTCAGTTTCTCAAACCAGAGAGATGATGTGATGTTTACACACATGTGTCTTAATTTATTTTACTTAAGATTATGGTCTCAAGAGCCATCCATTTAGCTATAAGTGCCTCAAGTTTATCCTTCTATAAGGTAGAGTAGTACAGAATTGTTTAAAAAAATCCTCTTTATCCATTCATCAGTTGATGGGCCTTTGGGCTGTTTCCAAGAATTATCTATTACAAGCTGTGCTGCTATTAAAACATGAGTGAGCATATCATCATGGTATGATGCTTTTAATTCTTTTGGGAAAATACCCAGGAGAGAACTAGCTGGGTGACATGGGACCTCTAATCCTAGTTTTTTGAGGAATCTCCACACTGATTCCCACAGTGGTTGTACCAGTCTGCACTCCCACCAATAGTGGAGGAGCATTCCTTTTTCTCCATCGCTCCTCCAGCACTTGTTATTAGTTGATTTGCTGATAATAGGCATTCTTTCTGGGGTGAGATGAAATCTCTACACTTTTAATTTGCTCTCAAAAATCTTAGCCAGTTCTTCTTAAACCTAAGAACTAACATCTAGAGAATTTAAAAAATTTATAACTACCTGACCCCCAAATTTAGGACCCAATTCATAAATGGAACTGAAACAGACACTCCCTCAGAAGTATGAATTACAAATAAATACATGAAAAAACGTTCAACATCACTAAACATCTGATTCTTGACTGTAAAAATGTTTGTTTTGTATGTCTCTAAATTTCAACTTGAATCATCACTGTGCCAAGAAAATAAAAATGTGTTACTAGTCTATGTGCTAAAAAATGTCACATAAACTATCATAAACTTGTAACATATGCTGGGCCTAACTTCTACCTAAGGCTTAACACATTAGATGGTTTATAAGTTGTTAATATGTAGATAGGTATCTACAGAAGATTAATCTTTAAATTCAATTTATTTTAACTGATATATAACATAAAAATTGTGCATGCTAATAGGACACCATATGATGTTTTGATACATGCATCCATTACATAACACTTAAATTAGGTAAAACATAACTATCTTCTCAAGTATTTATTTCTTTAATGATGAAAATAATCAAAACCCTTCTAGCTTTTTAGACTTTATGGTGCATAATTGTTGACTATATTTACCCTAAGTGCAACAGTACATGAACACTTCTTATGCTTATGTAACTATGACTTGGTTCCCATTGATTAGCTGCTTTAGTTACTTTTCTCATTGCTGGGACAACATACCAACATCCAAAGTTAAAGGGGAAAAGTTTAGTTAGCTCACAGTTTGTAAAGGTTTCAGTCTATAATTGGCTGGCTCCAACACAGGTTGGTACACAGCAGAGGGGCAAAAGTTCATGGCAGTAGAAGATGACAAAAGCAACAAGGGAGGGAAAAGATTGTTTCTGTCCCTTCTATTGTATGCAAGCTACCTGCCCTAGGGCAAGTATAGCACTCACACCCTTAACCCTAACTAGAACCATGCTAAACCAATTAGTGGACTGATCTACTAGTCACACATCCTTAATCCCAGCATCACACACTCTAGATACAGTCTACAAAAACCCTATGACTTTACGAAGCTTTGGGGGGGCACCTAGACACAAACTATAATATCAGCCTTCCTCAAACCCACCCTTCTGCCTAGTCTCCTTAACCTCTGCTAACCACTATTCAACTGTCTATTTCTGTAAGATAAATTTCATATATGAGTGAGATCATGGAGTTCTTGCCTTTTGGTTACTGGCTTACTTTATTTAATACAACAATTTCTACTTACATCTATTATGTTGCAAATAAATTTGATAGATATATAAAGTACGAGGCAAAATGTGTGGCTGTGGGGTCTTCCTAAGTATAATTTGATGTAATTTTTTTATGGAGAGACTAATATAAAGAGGAGGGTAAAACTTCATACAATTGAAATTTCTTCATCTTTAAAATTAAGATGCTGAATGAATGATTCTGTGATAGTTTCTGTTAATGTCACCTATTAACATTTGAATATGTGGCAATCAGTCACAAACCTCTCTTGCTTCACAGAATTTTTCTACATCTTACTTCTGTAAAGACTGGCCTTGGGGTCTTTAAGTAAAAGTTTCATTGGAACCTAAAGGTTTGATTTTTTTCATGTCTGTGAATCTTTAATACCTATCAAAATTAATATATACTTATTAAAATTTAAAATATAGTTTGAAATGATTTATGATATACTGCATAATTCTAAAAAGAAGAATCCTTGTCCTACATTGGTAGAGCCATCCATGTTGAGATTGAATTTGCCTTAGCATCTGGTATATCACAAGCCTTTTGAAAGAGTTTGAACACATTCTCATATGCAACATTACTTTGTGTCAAGTCATACACCAGAAAGCTGGTGTTATGTTTTAGAACCAGAATATCCCTGAAGAGTCTCATATTTAGAGGGAAAGCCTGGTTGAAAGATGGGTGTTGCTGGAGTGGCTGTTAGGAGGATCTCTCTCTATCTCTGGCTCCTCTCCCCTCTGTTTCCTGACTGCCATGAGGTGAGCAGCTTTCCTCCGCCATACCCTTCTGCCATGACATTTCTGTCTTAGAGCTAGTCATCAACAGAAGAAATTTCCTAAACCATAGGGCAAATTAAATTTCTTTTCCTTTAAACTGTGGGTGTTTTTCAGTGTGTCCAAGCAATGGGAGTACTGATTAATACAACTGGCATAGAATAGGGCAGCTTTTGCAATAGGACATCTGTAACACATCATCAAAGCTTTCCTTCTTCATCAAGATGTATGATTTGGCAAGTAGCTCACTAATTGGACTTCATACAGATTATTGTCTTCAGAGTTGCCTGTTGAATGTGTTAATTTTCAGATATAATGGGAATGTCATGGTAGCTCTTGTTACTTACCAACTCTCAGACTATTCCATGGAACAATTTGGACACATACATCTAATGCTTTATGAAAATAATAGTCAAAAGTTTATCATTGCTTATTTATTAATAGCTAGCAGGGATAAAATTTTCACTTGTGTGTAAAGGCACATCATAATAGATTAATTGCAGAGAAACCTAATGAGCTGAGAAGATTTTAATTTGAGTTTGTAAAACTATTTTCATTTCGGGGTACCAATATCTCCAACAAATTCAAAATCACCAACTTTTAATAAGTGTAAGTTTTTTTGAATCATGTTTATTCTCAGTTCACAGGATTGGAAGGGTTCATGAAACTGCATATAAATTTTCTGCTTCTATGAACATACCACAAAAACAAATATTCTTGCTAACAGTTATATTTGAAACCATTTTTTGCAATGAAATGTGGTGTCAGGTGACAACTTCATAATGCTACAGCAAAACCTCAATTTCACTTTATTTCTTCCTAAAATAATCATTACACAAAAAAACTACTGAGAGAGGTTATTCCACTTTCCTCTATTACAACTATTACTGATTTATCATGTGTTACTTATTGAGGCAAATGAAAATAATATCAAATAAGAGAGAAGAATAAAGACTGAATATACTACAAACAAGCCAAATGTTAGAAAAGAAAATAAATCTAGAAAATGATCATTCACCATCTCATTTTAAAAACATCTAGGCCATCATACAACTAACCTGTTGAGATGATACTTTAGATGCAGTTATGAAACAAAGAGGATTTCACTAGAAGAGAACTCCAACAGCATAAGAAAGACTCAGAAAAAGAATAAACACCTTAAAACATTGTAAGTCAAGACAAATACAGCAAGATCCAAATAAATAGGTTAACTATACACTGAAATAATTTGCTTCTCTGTAGAAAATTAAATTATGCACAATTTTTATATAATTTTAGAGAGTTTAGAGAACTCCATTCATGATCTCCTAAAATCATAAGCTGTAATTTATTTTCCTGATTTGCAAGCTTTTTAAGAATTTAAGCAAAAACTTACTAATAGTCTACTGTGACACGTGGGTTTCAAAATTGCCACCTGGTTGAATTGTATAATAAAACAAAGAAAGTCAAGAATCTTGAATAAGGGAGTGTCTTAGTTACTTGTTATTGTGGCACCATACCCAACACATAAAATTTAAAGGAGGAAAGCTGTACTTTGGCTTACAGTCTGTAGCTGTTTCAGTCCATAGTTAGCTGGTTCCAAGGGAGGATGGCATGCACAGGGGCATTGCAGAAGAGAAAAAGTTCATGACATGGAGGCCAGAAATATAGAGGGTTCAAGAGAAGAGAGATATACACCATTCCAGGCTGCACCCACTGTGACCCAAATCTTGCCACCAGGCTTCACCACTCAGCATCCATATCTAGCTAAAAATCCTTCAGTGAACTAGTCCAAAATCATATGCCTATGATCCAGTCACTTCCCAAAATGCCACCTATGAGCACATGAGGCTTTGGGCGAACATAGAGGTATAAACAATAATACTGATGAAAAGTGATATAAAAACATTGAAATATTCTAAGACAGTGAGGGCAATGGTTATAGAAACAGCATGACCTGTGCAGTATATAGTACTAGGATTCCTGAAGCTATCCAATAACATATGAGAATGTATTCAAGATATGTAACCAGCTTCCAAACTCATTGTTTTGTCTTCTGAATAAACACCTCATTGAATAACTTTTCATTCTTAATGATATGCTACGTTCTTAATGATTAGCTACACTAATCTACACGAGTGCATTCATTTCTGGGCTCCATTTCTTCTATTGATAATTTTGTCTGTGTTTATCCCAATACACAGCATTGTGGTTACTGTAACTTCAAGACAACATACCACCTAGGAAACCATCTTTTCTTTGCTATGTCTTTTCCCAAGATAATTTTAGTAATGTGCTTTTCCTATAGTAATTTGTTAAATGCCACAAATATCTTTGTTGGAATATATTTAAGAATGTTTTATGGATCATTTGGAGCATTAAAAATTGACGTTGTATAATATTAAGACTTCAGACATGTGATATCACTTCATTTTCTTAGATTTTCCCTTGTGCTTTTTATTACAGTTTCATTATTCATTGTAAAACGATCTGAACATCATTTGCTGAATTTATTCCCAAATAAAACATAGTTTTATTGCTATTATAAATTACATAATATAATCTGTGGTTGAGATGTTTGTTGCTGATGTTTAGAAATAAAATTGGCTTTTAAATCTTTTATCCAGTGAACTTTCTAATATCCTCAATTATTTATAGTAAATTGTCAATATATCTGTGTTTCCATGTAAGAAATCACTAATAACAAATAGTAGCAGTTTTATTTTCAGCTTTCCATCTTCTATGTTTTTATTGGACTTTATATTCTTATTCTGCTGTATGAAGCCTCCAAATAAAGAATATTTTAGTATTATTATTTATCATTGTAAAGGGAGTGATTATAATATTTATTCATTTAGTGGTTGTTTATTAATGTTTTAGTTTCTATAGTTACCATTTCCCCATCTAAAAGGTGTCCTTTATTCTCATAACAAAACATTAATTTGTTTGTATATGAGCTAATATTTTGAAAGAACAAGGTTTATAAACAAACAAAGTTGGCCATTAAATATAAATCTTAGGGTTCATTGTTTCCAATACTTTTGTTGGATTGGTTTAGTTTTTCATAATTATGATTATATATCAAATTTTATAAAAGCTTTTCTTGTGTCTAATGAAGTAATTTTCTCTTTTAATTTTTTAATGACTCTGACATTTAGAAGTCCTGGTATATTAAATGCTATTTTTATAATACACTGCAGGGTCAATTTTTTAATATAATATGGTAAAGAAACAATACAAACAAGTATATACAGATAACTGACAGATTTAAGGAAAGATTTTCTTGTCTTCATTAACTGTAGAACAAAATCTATTGGTACTACATGGCATTTTTTTCTTTGCTCAAGTTTAAGTATGCATATACATTGCATATACTATCTGTCATGTAAAAGCACCAAGCCACTGGGCTTACTCGTCGATATCTAGATTCCAAAAACAGTTCACTAAAGCACTTACATTTGGCCCGGATATGTACCAACTACACACAAGGAATGAAATCATCCACTGCAAACTTGCACTAATAAAAATTGCTTTCATCAGATTTTTTAAAGTAATAAACAAGCTTATGAGGCAGATTTTAAAGCACACACTCAAAATAAACTGCTGGTCCTTAAGGGAGAGGTAGGTTACAAACTGAACCCGGTCATTTTTTGTGATTTTGTTGGTGGTTGTCAGATTCTTTATGTAAAGTTACAGAAATCTTATGAAAGGTGTTTGGAATTATTTCATTCTCCTAGATTGACTTAAAGACTGTAAAAGTTATATTTTAAAAAAAAGATTAATAAAATTCACTAGTAAACTCATCTAAATAAAAATTAAACTTTAAAACTACATAAACCCAATGACCTCAGCTCTCTATCATGTCCTCACAATAAGGTTTTGTATCATTTCTTTAGAAGGTCACTCCTGTCTGCGTTTTCTTCCTCGACAGACACAAGTTTTAAACACTTTTTTCACTAAAAAAAGTACTTGTCTATAGTATGAACAGTAGCCACTTACAAATAGCTTTATTTATCTGTTATTTCGACATTTACTGAATTTATTTAGAACATTTGTATCAGTATCAATGGAATAAGGAGTTCTGCAATTGTCATTTCTCATAATCTTTTCTCTAGTACTAATAATTGAAGCTAAATTACCTGAATGAAGTAAGATGTTGAGTGTTATTTGTTTTGTATGTGGCAGTGGAGAAAAGGCATAAAATCAAGTTGATATGTGCTTTGAAATTTGGCATTGATATGATCTAAAACTTGGGTTTGTTGTTCTCTTTGTAGATAAATGTTAAAAATAAATCTTTAATTTATTTAGTTTTCCTAACATTATTTCATTCTGGTTTTCCATTTGTTGTTGAGTCAGATTTTGCATGTTAGATTTTCTCATAAGTATTTTATATAATTTGTCCATGTGTACCCATATATTGTCACTAGCACTGACAACATTCTCTTATTTTCCTTATATCTGCTAAATTGCAGTTATGGTGTCCATTTTGTTTATCATGCTGGTGACATGTTAATTCTTTTCATTATTTTTGATTGGTTTTTACCAGACTTATTTACTCATTTCAGTCTTGCCAAAAAATCATCAACCTTGGCTTTGTTAATCTTTATGTGTTTTTTATATTTCATTGATTTGCAATTTTATTTTATTTTATAACTTTCAAAGTTTATTCTATTTATTTCATGCTACCACCAATTTCTGTCCTGTTCCATGAGCCAGAAAATTCAAATTATATCTTTGACTCCTCTTCAGGACTACTAAGCATATTTTTTAGCTAAGAAACATATCTCAAATGTAGGTAATATTGTCTTTCTCAAACATTTTCTTCATATCATTTATCTTATTTATAATATTGTCATTCTTTTATAAGTTATATAGTCAATTTTTAAATACAGGTTCTGGGTATGTAATTCAGACTGGTCTTGAACTCATTATGTAGGTCAGGCTGTTCTTAAACTCACAGGGATCCTCTTGCTTCAGTCTCCACAGTGCTGGAATTACAGGCCTGCATCAATAAACCTGACTTTTTCAATATTCTCATACAAGACTTAAATCTTCTGGGACTCAGGAACTCCCTTTCTCACCAATAAGATTCCAAGTATGAGTAATCAATAATTAAAATTTACATGAATAAATAAACCAAAGCACGGACAAATTAATTCATAGAATAAAATTTTAGTGGTTCAATATTTTTTGCAAATTACATTCTAATTCAGATAATTCAAAATGTGCTGTATCTGGAAGGCAGCTTATCAGCCTGTATGTAGAAATATCCTAAAGAACAACTAAAAACTACATTTGAATCACACACTCGCATTTCTTCCATTCCAATTTAGAGATCCTATAGATAGCAGCACTTTAAAAGGTTCTCAAGGAAAAGGAAACAAAAATATATCCATAGTTGGGAGTGGTCCATCCCATTCCATCCAGAGCACTTCCTATGGTCTCTGTGTTGCCCTCTTCTTGATAAAATAATCACACCTGGTTCATATGTGTTGAGAAAAATCTGTATTTCCTTAGTGCAACTGTTAATTTAAATGCTATTTCCCTTTCTTTCTTATGCAAGTGATTTAATCATTATGTATCTGACAAATGATAAGCTGTGGACATGAGTTGTACAGTTTTTCTGAGTGTTTTATCTAAGAAAGAAGAAAAGAAAGAAACAGAGAAAGATATTGTGTACATGTATGAAATTATTTTACTCTACCACAGAATAACAAATATCATATCAATTAAAAATAAATAAACTACAAAAAGGAAAGAAATGTCATTAAACTTTGGAAACTAATACACCAGAGAACTTAGCACAATTTACTTAAAAAGACCAGAGGATTTTTTTCTTATTCTTGTCATGAATATAATATTTATTTTAACACAGTTGAGATAAAGGCACGAAAAGAGTCAGAATGGAGTTTATGTTGAAGTATGGTATTGTGGCAATATTCACAAAAAATCTCAAAAACTTGCCTTTCTTTCATGTTTTGTGTCATAGCCTTTGAAAAGTTTTAAAATGCTCAATGGCAACATGCTGCAAGTGAAATAAACTCAGATGTTTAAAACGTTGTGAATAAAACATTTCAGTTACTTCTCTAAGGAAAAAAATCCACACACCATTTTGTTAATGCTGTTTAAGCTATATCCATAGTACACTTTGAAAAAAAGTTGCCTAAAGGAATGTTGTTTACCATTTCTTTTCTTTTTGTGTGTGAGTTCTGAAAGCATTTGAAATAACATAGACTGGTTTATCAGAGATCAGTGAGGGAATTCTCCATAACAAATATCTGTTTCCTCACCTAGTAGGAAAAAGAGACCAGCATAGCAACATAATTTATTTCTAAAAAGAAGTTAAGGCTATAATTCGTATAAACAGAAGACATGAAAATCGAGAGCTGAGCCTGTTGGCACATTGGATAACCAATGATGCTCTTCAACTGCACAGAATGTGACAACATTTCACAAACATGACTGAAGTTTATTTCTCATGTAGAAATTATTCTTCCAACAGGAGCAATTACCACTGTGTTTTGCATCCACAGTCATGGGTGAATCATGATATCGTTATAATTTCAATTATTGAACCACTTTTTTTTTTAGGTCAATGCTACAAGTAATAATTCCATAAAATTGATTCCATGGTCTATTGCCCTCATTATAAATATCATCTTGAAAGAGGGAAACAAGTAAGCAATTATAATAAAAATCTTTTCTGGAGCCTAGTAAGGGTACTCAAAAAAAGGTGAAGAGTGTGAAGACAGAACTAGATGTTTTATTATGGGACACCTTCATAAGCAGTTTACTCAAAGGTGGCATTAAAATGAAAAAATCAGAAGATATTCTGGGCAATTATTTTAGTTTTAGTCTAAAGATGAGTCCTGGGTTTCCATTTACTTATTAATCAACATTTCCGGAAAGGTTAGTACCAAATACTATTTATTCATTAAATAGGGTAATGCTTTACTATTCTAGTAAATATAGCTCTGGAAAAAATCAGATGAGGAATACTACACTATCTGCTATATTCCCAGTGTCTCTCACAAATTAGCAAAATATAAACATTAAATAAATGAGTACATCTCATGAATCTATTATTTAACAGTACCTTTATTGATTAAAAGCTCTACCCAACAAAGTGTGCTATCCACACTCTACTACTGAAGAAACTAAAGTATGACTATGCTCAGATTTTTACATCTGGCATGCGATAGGGTAATTTCAATTTTAATTCATTTACGTGAGAGCCAGTCATACTATATAACATTCTATATATACTGTATAAATAAGTTCATACATCTATAATTGGCAGGAATATTACCAGTCTTTTCTAAATACAATGGTTAAACTCATGAATTTAGTCTATTGTAGTTACTACACAAGTCAATTCCTCTAGTTTGATGGTGATGAAAAAAAATTCTGTGACTGTAAGTCTAATAATAATATGTTTTTGGATTACTTTAGGTATTTCTGGCTTTGTTCTAAGAACTAAACATCTATCATTTTAATCTGATACTAAAAATTAAAATATTTGGTAATATCATAATTTCCATATGATAGATGAGAAAGTCACCATAGATGTGACTTAGTGCAATTAACTCTCATCACTAGTTGTTTAGTGATTAAAGGATGACTTGAACCAAAATCTGTGCTTTATGTTATTATGCAATTATTTTCTAATCAATGATGTTTAAGATGGTGACCATGAAAGTAGATAACATTTTTTGGTGAGGCACTTCATAAAGTGTTAATCTATTTTACATATTTTGTTATATTCGAAATGAACAAAAAGTTCTAACATTATAGATACTCCTAATTTAATAACCTACTTGTTTAATGAGTGCTGTGATTTACAACCCACACTAGGACTTAAGATACAGGAATGAGGGCAGTGAGGCCTTATGGTGACTTCTTCTATAGTACAGTACTGTAATTGTTGCTGATTGTATTGTACAGTACAGTATTGTACTTTTATCTTCTGCCATAAATTATATTACTGCATGTAACCATTATGCAAATAAAAGCAAAGTTATCAACTTGGAGTTTCCTTTGATCGTTTCTTTGTTCTGAATATTGTGATGTACGTACTATATGCAGTTCCTGATTGAGTGACCAACTCATGGAACAGTCTAGTCACAGGAATGAAATTTGGCTGTCAAATGAGTGTCTGTGCTCTTACTATCCACACTTTACTATTAAAGAAACTGAAGTATCAATATGCTCACATTTTCACATCTGATAAGTTTCAAAACAAAAAGTTTACATTGACTTGAGTTAATGCTAACATCACATTTATATGCATACATAAACGAGGTATGATTGAAAAATACAGTGAATGTTTAAGTTTTAAGAACTTTCTAAAGTAAAAATCATTTTTCCATTAATCTGCATCAACATACTGCCCATCAATGTGAACATACTTATTCCTTCATTCTTGCCACTGTCTGAAGTAATTAGTTGTACCGTTGTGGCTTAGTGTCTTGAATATATTTAATTGCTTATTTTTCATGATCCTTTTAACTTTGGGAAAGGGCCAGAAGTCACATGGAGTCAGACCTAGTGAATGAGGTCGATGAAGACACTCTGTAATGTTTTACAAGTCTGCCTTTCTGCTGTATGGGACTCAAAAGCACCATTCGCTGTATTTTTTATTACACTTTGTAATGATGTTCAGATAGTAACATTTCCAAAACTGTTTCAGACAGTGACGAGAACCAATAGAATTAAGTGTGTTCAAAGCAAGGGAGTATATTTTGAGGAATGTTAATGGTAATGTGCCTTTTGCTGTAATATTTTTAATTTAAACATTGACCTCATATTTTGATCATATCTCATACCTTTGTATTCGGGGCAATGGAAAGAATTCTTTATAACTGCAAACGAAAAAACAAAAACAGCTGCCTCAGATCTATAAATCCATCATTCAACCAAATATGCCTACATTAGTAGATGTACTACAAAGTCATAATTTATTTAAATGGAATTCAGACAGCACTTCATGAGGAGCAACATCCCTGTTGCTGACACATCTCATGCTTACACAACCATACACACACACACTTGCACACACTTGTTTACACAGAGGTTCACAAATGTATCTAGAATTCAGTAACATACATGCAAAATGCAGTTTGGTTTTCTACTACCACTAAAAATGACAAATTGCTTTTTGTGATAGATGAGAGGTTAAAAAAAAAGTGTATTTCAATTTAAGTAAGAAAAAAGGAATGAATAAGGTAGACAAACAAAAAAAAAAGAAGGGCCCGTAAAGTCAAACAATTTTGTGCTTATTGAAAATCTTTAAAATTTTTTTTCTTTTAACATATCTGATGCCTAAATCAACTTTAGCATCTCCTATTTATTGTAAGTTTGTCTGTTCCTATTTGAGAAGTTCATAATTGCTATGCCTTCTTTATGATATATTTAAATGCTGATTACTATAGCTTCAAGACTTCGATGTAATTATTCCATCTGAGTTAATATAGACCAAGTTTACTCTCTCTTTGCATGCTACCATCTGAAATCTAAGACTTTCCACTTGCAAATATTACAAACACTGAAGTTCCCCATCATTAATTTAAACCTTTATCATTTTACTATTTGAAGAGCCTATGACATTACTCTTCTGCTATCAATATTTTAATTCTATATTTTAATCACACTCTCAGTTACTCATGAACTTAGCAGGTGAATAATTCTTCAATATAGCATAACTGACCAGCCGGAGATACTAAATACAGTAGGTGAGTGGACAAATTCCTGAATTTGCCACAAAACTACAATCCACAGATTGATCCTATAGAATGTATAAGAATATACATGAAACATTGCAGTTTGTCCATTTAGAAAAATCATTTTTTTTTCCTTCCCAAATCTAAGATTGCATTGAAATTTGCAATGTGTAAGGTTCCAATGCTACATCTCAGTAGACTTTTTGTTGCGTCATTCTTGTTCTCAGGACTCCCATTTAAAGTCCAGCTGAGCTGAAGAACACTGGCTTCTGCTGTCTAATGTGAGACAATCAAGTAGGGCAACAGTCTAAATAAAAGTAATATGCAATCCTTTAATCATTTAGTGCAAAAGTATAAATAAGAGACTAACCTGGAGAAAGTGGCAACTATCCCATTTCCCTAAAGTAATTACAAGGAATTACAAGCAGGTTAAGGGAATCTACACAGATACTATCAGTTGTCTCATTTCCTTCTGAATCACAAGCAGAAGTTTCCTACACTTTTACGTACCTGGAGCCTGGGAGAAGTGAAAGGAGGAAAGTGACAAGGGTAGCAAATTATTCAGTAGAAAGTCCTAATGAAAAAGCTGTGGCTTTCAAGTATCCCCTTCAGTTTCTCTCTGACAAAATGGCCTCTAAATGGAGACACATGGGCAGTGGTGACAGGCAAGTGTCAGAGCATGGTCAAGAGGGACTTGAGTTTGTGTTAGCAGCACCTTTCAGGGGCTACAATACACTCGTCGTGTGTGCACCATGTAGAGAAGCACAGAGAAGGCAATTTCCTCCCTAGAAACTTCCCAGGTAGAGTCTTTTAGTCATTTGTAATGAGGCCTATGCACACACACACACACACACACACACCCACACGCACACACAGACTCCTCAACCACTGTCACCGATCACAGGTAAATAGTACAAGTTGACCCAGTAAATAACGAGCCTATTCTCCACCAAACTAAGAGTAGATTACATTTCTGATACATGAATAAGCTAAGCCTGGCACACATGAGCAGAACATTTTGACTAAGCCCACCCAAACTGGCAAATCATAGACCAATAAGTTAAATAATTGTTTGTAGTTTTAACCCACTTGTTTTGTTTTGCTTAACTGCAATGGCTATTAACTTTAAATCTACTCCATTAATATATTTGAAACTGAGTTTATTGTTATCCAGCCCCTATTCTTATGTTCTTTTTTTAAAATTTCCAATGTTAGTTTAAAATCAGTGCTTCCAGCTTCTCATATACTTCTTCCATGGATTTCTATGGTTATTGTTTATTTAAGCATCACTGTAGAAACCTGCTGAAATTTGATGTTTGTGTCTCATTTTGAATTTCTGCAACTTTCCTCACCATTGAATTACTTTGATCTCTATATCCTAGACAAAGAAAAATCTAAAAAAGGAAAAAGGCATACAATATATATTTTAAAAGATATAGAATGATGACCACATTTTTCATAGACATAAGTATTTTCTCATCACCTGTCAAAAGTAAAAGTTAGCAAGAATCTATCCATACATTTCTGAAAAAATGTATTTGTTTGTCTTCAGATGACAAAAGTGAGGTCCAAAAATCAAAGAAACATGCTGAATCCTCAAACCTAGTAAGTGGCAAAAGTTTGATTTCAACATTTTTACCTTGACCCTCTGAGCAAGAGATAAACCATGGTCTTTCAGAACTTCTGATTCCGAGCTGCAGACGTAGCTCAGTGGTAGACTGCTTGCCAAGGCCCTGGATCTAAGCCCCAGTAGCATATTAAGAAAAGAAAGAAACACAAAGTGAAGGTTCTGGTGGGAATATTTGTTCAGTTGTCACTTGTGAAATGTTGTTATGCTGCTCAGTGTGAGAGAAACTCAACAGGAATGGGATCAAAATCAGTGGACACGAAAGTTCACGCTTGCCTCCATTGAGTTCTGAGTTTATCTATTGCTTGTGGAAATATAGGAGAGTTCACATGGTATATAATAACATCTACATATGATCTTGCTTTATGTTTCAATAACCAATTCACTGTAAGTGTGGTTAGTTCTTTGTCTTTCTAGACATAGCTTCATTTGTTAATTGAAAGTGATTGCATCATCAGTCCATGGTGATGATTAAACGTGATGATATATAAGACAGATGCTGCTGCTAGGAAACTTCAGTGTTTCCTATTATTCTTCCAAGGACCTCTACTTCCACTGCTCATGGGACTGTTACTTCCTTTTGTTCAGTTATCAGTTCCCAGAAACCCTGTTTAATGTTACATATTCAATAAATATTTGTGGAAGAAATAGTATAGCAAGGAAGGAAGTAGACAATGAAGAAAGAGAAGGAAAGGAAGGAAGAAATCAGAAATAAATAGGGAGAGAAGAAGGGAGAAAATGAGAAATATAAAACAATGAGTCTGGGATCTTTTTGTGAGAAACATCAATGTAATTCCACATATTTAATTTCATTAAAAGTCCTTTGTTTATAAAACTAAAATAGGCATGGTGGTGCATGCCTGTAATCCCAGCAATCAAGAGGCTGAGGGAGGAGGATCGTGTGAGTTCGAGGCCAGTATGGGCTTACATAGTGAACTCAAGGCCAGCCTAAACTACACAGCAAGAAATTGTCTCAAAAAAATACTAAAATAAACTTTTGTGTTTATTAAAGAGTTTAAAGACACAGAAATTATTATTGCAGATTATTGACAAAGTAATCAAAGATAAAGAACTCCATGTTAGTAAATGTCAATAGTTGCTATTGGAGTTAGGAAAAAGTTTAGAAAAGAGCATAGACACTTTTTCCTTAATACTGGAAACAAATACACTGATAAGGCAAAAGCATCACAGAGATTATTCTGAACCTGAATCTGCTCTGGAATTTTATCTTTTAAACTCAACTAATCCTCCTTTGAATATTATCAGGAGAATGTTATGATTTTCCTGCTATTTTCATTTAATTAAAAAGATAGTTGCAACGCACAGGTTAATTATTTTTCTTAAACTAACATAGCTTGTAAGAAAATGCAGTTTCCAGAAAATTAGTTCAAGAGTCTTCGTCTTCTTAAACTATATTGTTTTGTTCATTATATGACAGTATGCTATTACCTTAAATCATGAAGTGAAAGTAGACAAAAACTTTTAGATTAGGTTACACATTCAGAAGAATGAAGATGAGAAAGCTCAGTGTGAAATGTCATGTAATCAAGTGAAAGAAGAATTAGATTTTTCTGTCTGTGTGACACCCTGGAGTATGATAGGAGCAATAAAGAGAAGTTACAATGAAATAAAAGGAAATCAACTGAAAGAACTTTCTAACATACAAAGCAATACAGGGAAAATAGACTTCTCTAAGAATTATGAGTCTCCTATATTCTAAGACTTTTAAATGACCTGGAGGACCACTAAGTATGATAAGGAGAATATCAAGAGCAATTGAGCTTATAGGCCACATACATCTTCGTAGCTCTCAGCAATACCTCCTGCAGTCAGGACAGTCTATGACTATGAATACTGGGACATTAGCTAGTGTCTTCATATTCTCACTGAACTCTTTTATTGAGAAATATTGGTTTTCCTGGAGAAATAATATTTGAGTGAGTAGTATTATGGGAAATCATCAAACACTGCATTTTTGTCAAATGTTAAGTACAAGAAATATTGTGTTTATGTGTTATGCTTTTTAGTCAATAACAAAGGCCATAAAATGATTAAGCCTTAGGTAAAATAGAGTCCCTGAAGAAAGATGAAAGATATATATATATGGCAGGTGAAGAGAAGCATGGGGGAAGAATTAAATACTAAAAAATAAAGCCAAAATTCACAAAAATAACACTACAAATATTTCCTTGTTGTGCTTATCAATTTCTTTCCCTTACTCAATGATAATTCAGGTTTTAATGCAAACTTAAAAATAAAGACACTATTCCTATCAGGTGGGTAACCATGAGAAAAGAGACAAATTCATGATAAATTATTTGATATCCCCAAAAGAGGTAATGAGAAGATTAAGGATTAACAGGCAAACTAAAAAAATTGCGTACCTATCAACTCTTATGAATAACTGTTAAATTCTTATAATTCCCTCTCAGAAGTGGAGGAGTTAAAATATTATGTGTTTATGCCTAAGAGCTATAATGTGGTAGTGGTTCTGAGATGCATCAGGGTGTTGCAATCCAGACTTGAGGTATCATAGGTTAATCTAATGCACCCCATTATGTACCCTACTCAATCTTTTAACCTTTGGCCAAGGAATGCGGCTTGATGGTATAGAATACCCCAGAATACACTGCCACTGTACTCAGCATCATAACTAGCCACAAGATTAACTTTCTTACAGAGAAGCTGATGATTGCTGCCCAAAGATGCTACATAGAGACAAGTAGACTCAGATACAGATAAATCAGTTGGTTCTCTATGTCCAATGATTGAGGATGCTTGACTTAACAAAGCATTAAACCTAAATTTGAAGACCACTTGTCATCTTGGGATAGAGTTGTTCATGCTAAAACTGGAGTTCTGAGATAGATGCAAGAAGTCTGATCTTGCTTGTTTTAAGACTCTTTCATTCCTTAAATATACTTTTCAAATGTGCTAACCATGCAACAATAAAGAGCACTATGTGAACCTGAAAAAATATCTTAATAATAATTGTACCTTTTTTTCTTTTCATTCACTACATTAATATTTCTAATATAGGAAGCAAAAGTGTTACTTGATTAATTGTCTTGTCATAGGATTAAAAATATTACTCACTGGTTTTGAATTAATATTTGTATATAATTCAGGAGCATTCCAACATAATTGAAAAGTATAGTAGTTTCACATTTTACCATTGAGATACATTTCTCTATTTCAAATACTCTGGTCAAGAGCACTCTATATTGTGGAAGTCTTTGAAAACATAACATCTAGGGGGTTAATCAACAAGGAAAGAACCTAGAATATAATGATGTATTATTGGAATTTATGGAAGAATTTAAGAAACTTTAACTTGGAAACATGTTAAGTAATTTTAAGTCACTGAAGATTCATTGTGTATAAGAAGGAATTTTGTGCAAACTCACATTGGAAAATCTTCATCAATAGGCAGCTATTTCAAAGAGCGAGATTTTGGTTTAATATGAGCAAGTAATGTTAAAACTCATGAAAAATAGGAGCCATCAGAGGCTCTCAAACTCACTGTTAATCGCAATTTATTAGATGTGATTATACTCCTGAGTGCTACAGACCGAACTTGTTTTAACTATGCTGGGTTCAAGTCCAAGTCTAAGCTATTTTCTTAGGGATGGTCCATAAAAGTGAGATTGTACTTTGGGGTGATAACTTTACTTAAAGTACAGTTGAAGAGTAAAGAACATACAAAAGAATATTTTGCTTTTCCTTGAAGACAAGTAAATGCAAAACAAACAAAAAGATTCTAAGATAGCTGTGCTAGAAAACAGCATAATATAAAGTCATAAACCTTTTATTTTCATAACCTTAGGAAGTAAAATTTGATTTTCTCTAAGTCTCACAATGCTGCCATAGTCTATAAAATGCTTTTACCAATTAAAGTAACAGTTTTAGCCTTGGTTAAACTCATACAAGAGAAACATGAAGAAAATTGCATGAGGTACAAAATCAGAGTTTTTGTGTAAGGAAAAATAAAAGGCCCAACTTGTGCAATGCTTTTCGAATTGTGAGAATTAAATTTGAACTTCCAATACCATGAATTTTCAAGTAAGGATTAGGATGTATTTATGCATTCAAAAATATCTTGTGAAGGTTATTGGATGTCATGTATAGTTACTCATCAAATATTTAGATAGCTGTCAAAAATGAACTATTTCCGGTCAGTGTGACCATTTCGGGTAAGAATAACTGTTCAATCAACACAACAATTAGAGTAAAGGATGTTGGTTCAGGCTGAAACTTGCCATAATTCTACATAATATATTTGTACAAATTAGTTTAAGCCCCTTCAACTTTCATTTCTTACTTTGAAAACCACTCATGATAGTGCCTGTCAACAATGAATTGTAAATGTTAAATTAGATAATTCAAATAAACATATAATGTCTATTACTGCTTCATGCTTAAGGTAGCTATTCTGATCTATGAGATATCTATGTAATATGTCAGTATCTGAAGCAACAAAATTATCTCATGATCTTACATATTTATCAATGCTCAATAATGATATCAATGTTCTTATACCAATATTGCAATATAGATAACAATATGATACTTGAAGTGGAGCATAGTATAATTTTCTCTCTGTCTCTTTCTGAAATCTTTGGAAATTAAAATATCAGTGTCACTTGGTAAATATTTATTGAATGAACAATGAATAAGTTGATTTACTTTCTTATGTATCCAAGCTGTAAGTAAATTAAATATAAGCTGATTGGCAAATAATCCAAGAGTAAACCTAGATAAATTATTATTTTAAGCCAAAAAACTCATGTTAATTTTTATGTAAGCCCTCTAGAAATGCATAGTATTTTCAGTCTTATTTTATGCCTTATTAGAGCTCTGTGAAAGTTAATGGATATTCTTTGCCATTGTTGTTTTTGTTGTGAGACTCTCAAAGTTTTGCTGAGATAATATTATTTCTAAAATTTCAATTACTTGCAATAACATACATTCCTTCCTTTTTTTTCAGCTCCAGATATTCAAATTAGCTACACCAGCTCTCCTTGGGGTTATAAGTTTAGTTTTGGTTTGTTCTGCATATTTTCAGTTATCCACTTAGAAAAGTTAGTTGCTACACAGTGAATTGAGTAATTTTTCTACTATAGGGAGAAGTTGCCAGGAGTTTAAGCCATATCCACCAAAGGCCTAGACTTTGAATATGTCTTTGTCTCAAAATCCACTTTTCTAAAACAGGTCACATAGCCAAATGCTTTATTAATGGAGTGGGAAAACATATTTTCTCAAATGGGGGTCTAGAGTAGGGCAATACTTACTTCCCATTAATTGTACCTATCAGAGTTATATTATATAGACTTGCTGTGCTACCCTAACTCTTCAGTGTTTCTCACATTTTGAGATAATGTTTTTAAGTGAAATTAGAAATATACTCTTGGTTTTAAGCTACTGTGATAATGGGAATTAATCAAATTGCCTTATAAATTATTTATGATGTCATATTTGGTAAACTGTGTGTCTTGGTTACTTTTTTCTCATTGCTGAGAAAAATACCTGCCTAAAGTTAGGGAAGGGCAGGTTTATTTCTTACAGTTATGGAGGTTTCAGTCCATCCTCAGCTGCTTCCAAGGCAAGGTAGAGTGCCTAAGGGGCAGCCGTTCATGGTGGATGCAAGTGGCAAGAGCAAACAGTACAAAAAAAGAGGAAGAAACATATCTCCTTCCCGACCTTACATTGTATGCCAGCTCCATCCCTGGGTGCGTGCAGCACTCACACCACTAATCCCAGCACTAGACAATGAACCAATCACAAATGCTAGATTCAGCCACCTACAAGATTGCATGAGTCTTGGGGGGCCACCTAGACACAAACCATAACACTGTGGTACAAATTAGTGTCATAGAATTAGTATGCAAGTGTTATACCTTTGAATTTATGTTTCCTGTCATCTGCTAAAGCAAAAACTTATTTGACATGAAATTTACCACATAAGCCTTTATTTTTCTTGTTTAATTTTTAAGATTTATGTTAAATTTATCACAAGAGAGTTTCATCATTGCTTGATCCTTTGTAGCATTTAACTTAAAATATAACAATGATAATGTTATGGGTAGTGCAGTTGCAAGATCTCAAAAATATTAACTAAGGAGTTAACCAAAGTCTTGTCAGACCATGTCTTCCCAAATCTCCATGATGAATTCGGTGCAGCATTTTCACCACAAAGATAATTTCCAAAGGTAGCAATTAAGAATATAAAAGTATCAAGCTATTATAAATTTGCTTGATATTTTAAAACTTTAACATCCTAAAAATATTAATATAAACTTTAGAATTATTGGGTAGATTCATTATGTAAGTACAATTTAGCACATTTTATTTATAAAGATAATAAATTGATGACTTTGTCTTTTCAACTGTATTTAAAAGAAATATATACACACACACATACATAGACAGAGAGAAAGATGTGGGTGAAAGGGCTAAATTTCCTTTCATAGTGAATGTTTGTGTTTAAAGGAAATGCCTTGCCTCCTAACTACCTTCTAAACTCAAAAGAACTCAGGTTTGTATAGCTAATGACTTTTAAAAGTGATTTTAGTGGTTTCAACCTTTGTGTAAAAAATGTATGTCAAGCCTGAATTATTTATACATTCCTATATGAATATCATTTTCCTTAACATCTTTACATCAGTGAGCAACAGAGATGCATGGCTTTTAAATATATTCACGTTGAATGACATTATCATGAATATTTAGAATAGAGAGGAGGGATGCACAATCTATCAAAAATTGTTAGATTATAGGTGAGTCATTTATATTTACTTCATCTTAAAGATAGTTGTCCTTATCCATGGAATGTCTAGTTAACTTATGAATTTAATATATTAAATTTAAAATCATTCCACATTTTCTGCTGCAATAATAGAATGAAAGCTACTAATTATAGCCATGTTGTGCATAACTTTGAATACATGCTTTACCCATATTCAATTGATTAATAACTTACAGTTAGTGTTTTAAATCAATTATAAATTATATGAATTTGATTGTGTCCAATTTTATGTTATGAGAATTCAAGTCAATCTTTTATTTGAAAACATGAACATTTGTGGTTTACTGAATTTATGATGAAAATTTTATCACTTAAATTTCAGAGTAATTGATTAATAAAATTTAGAGAGAGAAACTATAGAATAATTTAAGAAAATACAAAAATATATCTCCAAATCATTCCCAACACTACTCAAAGTTTGCTTCAAGGAGAGATGTAATGACTTTTAGAATTTCCTCTATTTAACTTTTAATACTTGATGTGCTCAAAGAGAGTTAGGGCAGAACTGGTTATCTTGGGACTAAAACATATAAGATGAGGCTCTCAGCAGTAATATTGCCTTTGGTAGTACTGAATGAATCCATCCTTAACCTCTGATTGACATTTAAGAGATGAGAGTGCATTCTAGGTAGTAGAGTTATGGTATATAAATGGAAATCAGGTTGAAATATATATGCAATCGTGGTGAAACTTGACATCAGGGCTATGCCCAAATAAACAATGTAATTGCACAACAGCATTGAATGTGCTGCTTATTCTTTCCATCCTAGTGATGTAGTTGACTTTCTGTAATAAAAACGACTGTTCAGAAATTCAACAAGGTAAAATCACAGTAAATCCACTGACATAACTGAACACTGGGTTTTATCTTGAAATGTCTAGTAAAACTATGATTCTTAATGGTTTGCAAACATTTAATATGCAGGGATTTTTTTCTTTCTTAGTTCAGTATTTGTTCAATGATTTTATTCTAGGTTTTGCCCCAAATAAATTCATGTTGGCACAAGAAGTCATTATATAAGCATTTAATTATAGACAAGTTTAGCACAAAAAATTAAGAATAACTCAAAATATAATTATCATAATTATGTAAAGGAGATATTTATATATGGTAGGGAAAGAAAAATGGGAAAAGCACAAAATAGTAAAAATAAAAGTGCAATTAAGTGCAAAATACAACTTTTCAATTTCTGCAATCACTCATGAAATTTTCATATCAAAGACATTTATAGATCTTAACTTAAAGAGTTTCCATGCAAGTGCATTTTCTACACCTCACCTCTGCAACTGTGAAAACTGAATTCCTGTTGTTTATAAGCCATTTAATTTATGATATTTTGTTTAGCAATCTGAATGGAGTAAGACAATCAGATGTTTTCCTAGAAGAAATCTGGCTATGTAAATCTGTTTGTTTCACTATTGGCTTTATTTTAAAATTTAAGGAGACATTTGAATTTTCCTTGACATTTTGTCATCATGAAGTTGTGGGAAAAAAATATTTTTTTCTCTGAATTCTCTATGTATATCATTAAAAAATGGCAATGGTAGTTTGTTAATTTTCTCAAGTTATTTACTAATTCTCTATAGCATATTTCTCATTGTCCCACTGATAGCAGCTTTGCTCATATAATATGCTAAACTGACGGATTGCAATAGAGAGCAATATGTGACCCTTCATTATGGGAGTCATTAAGTCACTATGCATTTCATGCATGTGTTTTTCCTATTTTCTATGAGGAAAGTATGACTCAAGTTCAGTATATATATATATATATATATATATATATATATATATATTTGCAACTCAAATCCTAGTAGGAATTAGACAAACTAAGTAAGAATTTAGCCATCCTAGAACTGACCTGTGACACAAGCAAAACATAATTATTGTTGTAAACCACTGAGGTTTGAGGACCTTTTGTTATGAAAGCATAATTTAATAAAACTAGGTTGATACACAGATACAATAGTGTTTGTCTTGGAGAATTAAATTAATATTTTCATCTTTGTTCAAGAAACGAGTATTCAGGGACTTTTAGATAATTTTTATGTGTTATTAGTTATTTATGAGGTTTTCATAAAAAGTTAGATTGACTTGAACAACACAAATACATAATGGGGTGATTGATGTGTGATCCCCAGCAATGTGCTTGCATGTTGTATAAGGGAATGTTGAAGTTGTGCTGCTCATTTTCTGTGAGCAGAAGTAGATCATTACCAGTTTTCATTTGCCCATCAAATAATGCTTCTCATAATTTTCATTTGCTAGTGAGGAAATTGAGAATGGCAATCTTAAAGTAACCGACAGTGAAAGAGAAACTATGGGTAGTAACACCTGAATTCATACCTGGTCATGTCAAGCATTAAACACCAGGCACATGAAAAAAAGGAAAACAAGCCATACACAAACCAAACAGCTCCTTTATTTAGGTCAGTAATTTAATGAAGGGACTACAGGTAAATGGATGTGGCTAGTGGAGAACATCTTCAAAACATCTTGGAAAACATATGGACAGATACAAAAACCAAGTACTCTGAAACTTTAACAGAATCTTGGCATTTTACCACATCTAGAATGGCATGGTCATGAGTTAGAAGAAAAAAAGTAAAGCACAAGAGCTCTTCTTAGTATCATAAAAGTTAAATATTTTATAACAATTTACCAACTGTAAGACAGAGGAAGACATTTTAACCAATTTTTCATAAATTGATTACTTTTAAAGGAAAAGAACATCTTAGCTTCATGGAACCCATTAAGATATATTAAAAGTGGATTAAATATTTTTTTTCTTTTTTTTTACACTGGCCTATTTATTTTTTTAATATTTTTAAATAGCATAAATTTATAAAATACAACTTAGAAGAAATAAACATCATAGGGAGATGTAAATGCATATTTATTAACACTAGACTTAGTTCAATTTAACAATGTTAACTGAAATAATCCTTAAAATGAATGAAATAAAGATTTCTTCTAAGATAAATATATCTGCAGAAAATCTATAAATTAAATTATAGAATAAAACATGTACTGTTAAATGACCAAATCTTATCTAAGACAAGATTATAGTCTTACTGTGTAAGTCTTTAGTCAGAAAAAACATTTTACCACATTAATACATAACGGATAAAGTGCTTGAATAGAGTTCAATTATACAGAGAAATAGAAGTGTTATGTTAACATATAAAAGTCAACCTCACCAATAAAATACAAAAATATTTGCAAAATGTCAGTGTTTATTTGTTCAAATGATAAATTATTAAATATTACAATACACAAATCATGTCAGAATCCAATAAAATGAACAATTCTGCTGACAGATATTAGAAGTATAAAAAAAACTAATTGTAAGAGAGTGATCATATATTGTGTAGAGAAAGGCTTAAAATTATTCATAGTTGTTTATAAAACAAAATTCTACAAGTAAGATTTATTGGTTAATAAAAAGACACAAAAATGTATCAGCAGAAATCACGCAACTGTATTATTTCTAACACCCAGGATTTGGAAAAGGTTACTGTGAAAATATATAATTATTAGATTCATAGATTTAAGAATGTTTAGTTATTCACAGTGATTCTGATACATTATTGAATAAAAGCTTGCAAAATATATAGTATACTTATAAATGTGAAATATGTGATACATTTATTTATCCATATATATATTTAAAGAAAAACAGAGGGAAAATACTGTGCAAACAAACATTAGTAGTGCCTTTGTGGAATTACCTCAGTTTGATATCTTTTGCTACTTTCTAATTTGTTTTACAAGTAATGTTGCCTTTTAGATATTAAAAAAGCAATTATTATGGGATGAATTTTGTGCCTAAAAAATGATATATGGAAATTCTAGCCCCATTACCTACCAATGTGACTTAATTTGAAAATGGTGTCTTTGACAATTTAATCAAATTATGACGAGGCCCTTCGGGTTGGTTCTAATTCAGTATGTCTAGTACCTGTCTTTATTAAAGAAATTGAAATACAGAGACAAACACAAAAGCAGTATAATGTGAGACACAGAATGCCAGGTGACAGTGTAGGATCAGAGTGATGCAACTGAAAAACAACACTACAAGCTGTAAGAAAACCGACAAAAGCCAAGAAGAGGCAAGGCGGGGCTTCTCAAAGTTGCAAAGGGAGCGATACTCTGCTGCCATTTTGATTGGGGACTTCTGGTTTGCGGAACTGGGAGACAACAATGTCATGTTAATCCACTTTGTGGAACTTCGTTAAAACATCTAGGAAACAACCACAGTGATAAGTAATTTTGGAAAATAACTTAAAATTGATTATTTTTCTGGGGTCCTTAGGATTCTAAATTCCTTTAAAGAATAATGGAAAGTTAGACTATTTTTTCTGGATATTTACTATAGTATGTTTTTAGTTATTTATTTATGTATACTCCCAAAGAAAAATCAAGTAATAATATCACTATCATGCACTTTATTTTTGTGGCTTTTTCATTGACTTATTTTCTACATAAATCCCTATCATATCAGTTTAAATACTTCATCTGTTGCATGGGTCATAGTATTGCTTTTTGGGGAATATCAGCTGGTATGGTTTTATTTCCTAAAGTGTAACAGACAAAAGCAGCCACTGTATATTCCAACTTTCTCTCTCTTTTGTCTCAATCAATATTTAAGGAAGTCAGTTTATTGAAAAAAATGCAGTTTGCTTTTTAATGCTCAGTTTTCAAAATATTGATCAAGATCTTTTTTGAATAGGTGTATATTCACCTACTTCACACCCAGGTATTTTGGTTGTGCAACTGAATGCTCTTATACTCACCCAATGTTGGTTTATCCCTTCCCTCAGAGAAGTTCAATCCAAATTAACAAAGATTCCAAGATTAGTTTACTATTGCTGAAAGAAAGTCAGGAAATTAGAGGTACTTGGCGAAATTTTCTGTTTATGTTAGTTTCATCAAAGTAATTAAGTGATATTTTTGGAGGAAGAATTTGTAATAAAAATGCTAAAGCAAATGAATTAAGTGTGATTTTAAAGTGACTAGGTACTTTGGAGACAATGTAGTAATAGGAATTTATTTTCTTATATATAAATGTATATAAGTTGTTTTATACAGCTACATTATTTTAGATTTTGCTTATACATGAAATTGCTTCAATCAGTATTTACATTTTTGTATAATAAGTTATGTCAAAGTTAAAAGAGTTGGCTGCTATAGCCTCAGTGTATTTTACATGTCTGTAAATAACTTTTGCAAAAGAAAAGAGATGTTTGACATGAAAGTTACGTTTTATTAGAAAGTTAAGCACTATTACATTTTAATGTAGATATTTGCTTTGTTCTGATATGACTCTTTTCATCAATTGTGATGAAATAATTATGTTCATAATTTTTATTTTGTCTTTTTGCGACAGGGTTTCACTCTGCAGTTTAGGCTGGCCTTGAACTCTCTTTGTAACCCAGATTGACCCCAAACTTGCAGCGATCCTCCTGCCTCAGTCTCCTGAGTGCTGGAATTACATGTGTGAGTCACCGTGCCTGGAATGTTCATACTTTTTAATGGCAATGTTATGTTTCATTTATTCTTCCTTAAAATAAATATTTGAACTTTGATAAATCTATAAAATTACCACATGAATATCTAAATTTTAGAAAGTTCCATTAGAGTGAAATAAAATAGACCAATGAAATGATGCAAAATGAGATGGTGAAAATACTAAACTATTTTTCTTTCCTTTTTGTGTTGTGTACTTATTCTGGATTTGGTAGTTTTTCTTTTTATTTTTTCTTCTGTAATTTAAAATATTCATTCTAGATTACTTGTCCACATGGATGTGATCACAAAGAAATTTTACACTTTTTCTATTTCATTTCCATTCTTGAATTTTGCTTTATAGACAATATGAATGTATAATTCTACACAGATGGGGATATTCCTGACTATTGCATTTTCTTCTCTTCCATCCTCTATTTAGGTTACTTTCATAAATAAAGTTTGACTAAAAGAATATCTGAATCTGCATTTTCTCACACATACAAAAATATAGTGTCTATCATGTTCTGCTCAAATGTTTTAAAATATAAATTTGTTATATTTTTGTGTTTGTTACATTCTCTCAATTTATTAGATATTTCTTAGGAGATACAATTAATAATTGCTGCCATTTCTTAGCTTACCATAAAACATATTCAAGGTTTTCCTAGGAATACATTAAAAATAACGTTATCTAACATATTTGTCTGGCTTTATCTTGTGTATTGACTGCCCACACTAAGCCACTTATGTTAACATTAGGATAAGGACTTTGAAGTGAGAATGGGGTAAATGAGACAACAGGAAAATTTTTAAAAAATTATAGCAAGGGCTGGGGATTTAGCTTAGTGGGACAAGTGCTTGCTTGGTAAGTGCGAGGTCATGAGTTTCATCCCTGGAACAACAACAACAAAAAATTATATCATGATGAGGTTTAAAATATTATGTAACTGATGGGAGTTAAGGTGATACGTAAATATACTAGTCAATTTTTAGGTAAGGCATGTGTAAAAGCACTAGAGAGAAATTTCAATGAGATGACAGTAAAGGAAGAAGAGAGAACCGCTTTTTACAACTATAGAAATTCCACTGTTACTGCTCCATTTTATTTGGAACACAGTAGGTGTCACGTAATTATATATGGGAAAAAATTGAATGGCCCTATAATTTTAATATTTCAGGCACTATTCAGTCATTCATTTACTAAACAAATATTGATCGATCCATTGCTAGGCACTTGGAACTGAATAGCAAACAAGATATATAAATGCAGAATAGGAAAAAATTATATATAACTCCCTCCTTGGTTAGGCTTAATAGTAATAAATAATCTTGTGATACAGTTGAAAGCTGTAATGACTATGTGAGAAAAGAAAAGAAAGTAGGCCACTATAATGAGAATTAGAAAGTTATAATGCTCTCAAATTATAGTATTTAGAAAAGGAAATGCTAGGTTTATACCTTGTTTATAGGTTGGTTTTGCTACTCACTAGATGTACAATCTTATTTTCTAGGTACCTGTGCAAAACTCTGGGTAGCTTGTTATATTTCTTAAAGGAAAAAAAATCTCTTCACCATAAAAGATTAATACAAAATTATTTTAAATCTTTATATTATATAATGCTGTAATTATGATATTATAGATTGCCAGGTTTGTTTGCTTCTCTGAAACACAAAATATATGATGTGAAAATGCTATATATTTATATCTAGGTTTAATGCGCTGGATATGCTGCCCATCTATAATTTTCCCAGGTGGTTCTTTAAACTAAAGCTTAACTACTTAAGAATTTCAAATATGATGAACAGTTCTTTGAAGTTGACTTTTGTGTGCTTCAGACAAACACAAGATGGAACATAAATAAAAACAACTCACAGAAACAAGGTTTAAGATCTGACATTTCTAAGCAGCAGGCTTCTTCTATCCTCAGGAAGATAAAACTACTGAAAATTCCATTAGGTATATTTATAGCCCAAGATTAATGTCCAGGATATAAACTAAGAAGCCAGACTCCTGGCCACCAACTTTGGGGTGGAAAAAACAATATCTTAAAGTGAATGTTTTCATCCTTTTTCATATCAATATTCTAAAGACATAACAACTTAATCTTTCATATAGAGCAGAGCTGTCTTCTTTTAGACTATTTTCCATGAAAATATATCTTTTTTAAAAAATTGTTTTGTAAAACGTTGTCTGGAGTAAATTCACTTCCTTGTTTACATTTAAACTTAATTATTCTCAGGAATGTACCTTGCATGACTCTTCAAGTGAAAAGAAATGGCAATCAATGACTGTTTCTGAAAAATATTGCAGTGAGTCCCACAGGAAGACCAAGTATATCTACTTGGAGGTGCATAAAAATCAGAAGATATAAGTAGTGTGTTTCAAAGAATTGATGTGGTTTTGCATAGGATATCAAAAAACGTATTTATTTTTCATATAACCCCAAGAGGTCAAGCTAGTATATATTCTGAATTGAATATCTGTGTCACCTCACAATTCAAGTTGAGGCCCTAATCCTCAGTGCAGCTGCATTTAGGTAATTAAAATTCTAGAGGTCATTAGTGTGGGCTGTCTTTCAATAAGGTAAATGTTCTGAAGAGGCAGCAGGAAGAAATGAGGGCTCTTTTCCCAACTCCATCTCCCTCACCTTCTCTCTTCTTTTCCTAGACACAAAGAAATGGTCACATGGCCACACAATAAAATGTCAACTGTTTGCAGGCCAAGAGAAGAGACGTTGGAAGAAAACCTACCATACCAGCACTTTAATCTTGAACTTTCAGCTCAATAATTTGCTGGGTGAAATTATTTACAATTTAATTGAATTTAAATAAACTGTAGAACTATGTTCTAAACATGGATAACAATTTCTGATTCTGTGGAAAAATACTGAACGGGGAATGTATTTCATAAAACAAATGTTATTCTTTGTAACTATAGTTTTGACATGTGAGAAGACAGAAACAGTATTCAAGAGACATGAGAAGTCATGAGTTTCAATGTTGGAAGAGATCACATTGAAGAGGGTAAAGAGGTGACAACGAAATATGAAAAGTAATTACATGGAATGATAGAGACAGAAAAGTTGTTTTAACCCATTTGTTTATTAATTGATAATTGGTCATAATAATGACTGATAAATATCATTACTATTTTTATTTTCTCATCTCAGATAAACTATATATTTCTATATTATTCCTATTTTAATATTTAAGATGAGTTTGTATATTCAGAGCTATGCTAATTAAGAAAATGTTAAGTTTTCATGATTGCAAGATACTGATTTCAAATTTGAATGGTTTTAAATTTGTTCTAAAAAGTCATTGAAATAGAAGAGAGTAATTTAAAAGTGGTCATTTTTAGACTGACTCTGTAAGTAATACTTTCAGACTAGCTCAGCTTTGCTCTGCTTTTAAAAAGTCCAAATTTGTAGAAATTTAACAAGTTTTTCTTTTCCACCCAAACTTTTTTCCCCTGAAATTAATCCTTGGAATCATTATCTTTATGCTGAACTCATATTTGTTTCAGGAACTCTAAAAATATCAAGAAACATAGCCTAGAGAATTCTACTACATCACGGATTAAACTAATTGTCCAAGTAAAAATCTTGATAAGTAAGCAAAATTCTTACTTAAACAAATTTACATATTTATTGGCTTTTGTATGAGCAGACACCTTTAAATCTCAACTTTCTGTGCAAAGTTATCAGTTAAAATTCTTTGCAGGTTTTATATGACAATTTAAAAAGAATATATTTGACCTTTTACTTAGAAAACTGTGAACAAGAATATATGATCACAATACTTCTCAGCTCAGATGTTTAACAGACAAATTTGTGGTTCATAAGAATGTTTGGGAAATGTTTTTATATTGTCTTTATGTTGGCAAAATTGGAAATCAAAAAACTGGTTCCCACAAATTGTACATGTGAATCCTTCAGGAACTAAATATTAAATCTGATCTAGATTATCAAGGTTACTTTTACCTCTAAGAAAAACAAAATAATATTACATTTGTCAGTGAATGAAGTTCAGAGTCTCTGAAAGTTTGGATTTCACCTTTTGTTAAATTCATTCTATAATTCATTGAAATTGTTTTGGTCATCATTTTTAATTCAGGTTCTAAATTTTTAATTTCTTTAATATAACTTCTATGATATTACCAAGAAAGTCTTCCAAAAACAGTTTTTTTCCTTGCCATATTCAAGCAATTCAATATAACCCATGAAAGAACGCTCACACTTTTTATAGCCTACTCTTAACAGTAGGAAAAAGAGCCCTTCCTACTGATTTGTGCATATGTGGACATTCATGTATGTACATTTCTGTGGTGCTGTAGAGGTTTAGTTAAGCTCATGTTTATCTTCCAAACTATTTGCCACTTACAACAAACCAGTTGTAGTTCTCAGGAAATATAACTGTTTCTGCGATTTGTTTTTCCTTGTGCAGCATAATCACCACTTTTGAAAGCCTGCCCCTTCTTTACCACTAATAATCTTGAAAACAGGCTAGAATATTTTACTCAGTTTTCAAAATATATTTTGAAGGTTTACTTATTTATTTTAGATATGCTGAGCATATTCCTTCCACAAGAACGATTTTTTCAAATCACCCATGAGCCCAAAGAAATTTGCAATGGCTCCCAGCATCTTAGTGAACTTATTTTCATATTTGTATCTTTCTTAATGGCTCTCCAACAGTTGGTATATAAGAATACTTATGCTAGTGGGAGATGATTGGGGATGATGATCAAAAACTCAGAGGGTAAATTTCCTTTACCAGTCATTCTGCACCCCAGAATAAGATCAAGTTGCATTAGGGACAAGGTCTTTTTTGTATCTGTAATCTCTACTCAGTAAAATTCCTGGTAACCATACTGAGCATAATAAGTATTACTGCACAAATACATAGAAGCTTTCTCATGAAATCACGATTCAATACATGAGTATAAACATTTTATTTTTCTTCTTTCTTTTTGTTAAAATTTTAAGTTGTAAAAAAATTTAAGTTGTAAAAATGAAGCTAACATTTTTACTAATTATTGCACAAGATAATGTATGTGCAATTATTATAGGGATGTGCTTGTAAATGCTTCTACAGATATCTACCTACTCTCCATCTATCCATGTATCTATCTATCTACTATTTGTAGATCCAGTAGTTTGAATTCTGAAATGATGAAATTCTATCTGTTTTGCTCATCTTTGTATTTTCTCACTTTGATCAGATGTCTAAGTGTGTACTCAATAAATACTTATTGATTAAGTGAATGCATTTGTCGATATGTGCTTGGGTGGGAAATAATTGATATTTTAAAGACTGCTATTTTTAGGTTCTTTAGTATGAAGCAGATTGACTATGTCCTGGTTATCAGCTTGCCTGCATCTGAAAGATAAAGTGCTCGCACACTTAATAGGTTATTTGAAGCATGTCAGTAGCAAGAGAGATTCCTTGAGTGTCTGGCACCAAAGGCTCAGGACAGCTTTCCAGGGTGATAGAGACTCATGGGCAAGTCTTAAGCTTCAGAACCCTTGAGAGAGACTGCAAAAATATCCTGTTTGTATTTCATAGCTTATGGTAACTGGCCTCAATGTTTTCAAATGTTAAAAGCATGCTTTTTCTAGAGTGGCTTGGGATAGATTTCACAGTTATTGCAGGATGTTACATTCCCCACACATTCTATAGTTAATCTTCACAACTACCAGCTAGGAAGAGGAGAGAACTGGGTTAGCGAAAACACTATCCAGAGAAATGTTCTGAATCTAGGAAGAGAGACAAAATTTGGTAGGAAAGATCTCTCTGTTATTAAACAAAACAAAACAAATGAAATCCTCACCCCCTGGATCGCTCCCTATCTCTCAAACGCTTTGCACATACGGGAAGGTAAAACTCCGAATCTAGATTTAAGAGTCTAGAAAAAGAGTTGATAAAGGAAGTGCTAAATCGCTCTGAGTATGAATATAAACTGAATGTTTTGTCTGTTTCACATACAGGGAATTCAATGTACTTTATCTTAAGGTCCTCAGCACTATGAATAGTTCCCATCATCTTCTGCTCAGTAAGTTCCAGTTACCTGGACCTAACTTCATTGACCTGAACTGTGGTGGGGGTCCAAAAAATACATAGCCTGAACTGCTTATACATATCATTTTTCATTTAGTAAATCACCATTATTCCCATTTTACAGATGAAGAAATTGAGACATAGGATTTAGGAGACAATCATAAGATCACAGCAATTTTGTATCTTATGGTCTTTTTCATAGTTTACCAATATCATGTAGTGTTGAATGAAAATGAAAACACAAATTTGAAAGTTGAGAATGAACATATTCTCTCCTTTCTCATTTAAAATATGTAATGTCTGCTATAATTTAAATGGAAGGAGAAAAGTGGAATAGTGGTTGGGATTTTTAAACCACTTATGCACATGTCTTTGAATATTTGTATACAGTTATGAATATCTGAAGCACTGTGTGTAGTTCACATTTCTATAGGACACTTGCATCTTTATTACAAAATATGATCATAAATTTTGATCATTATTCTTTTTCCAATTAGTTATACCTCAACAGAAGTTTCAAAATTTTAAAACTGTGTTTATCAATTAAATTCACATTAATATTTTGGAAAGTAGTTGTCTTTCATATACTTGAAGCTAAAGCAGAGTTACTTTCCCTGTTATATAAAATTGCTAGATAAAAATTCTCTCAGGTTTTGGAAAATAGCTGTTAGATTTATAACTCTGCCGAGATATAAAAGCAAAATTGGTCCTGTAAAACTGCAGTGTTAAATATGACGTACGTGCATTTCCCTTAATATCTTCATTTTTAAGCATGCTCTGTCTGTCTCAGTCACCCTCCCCTGCTGTTTGTCTTCATGTGGAAATTAGATATGAGGGAATAAATACGTGTGATATGTTGTCATTTCTATTGTTAGAATTACAAAATAACTTAGAAAATCAGCTCGACTGGTAGAAGACTGAACCTTGCAGTATGTCCTAATGAGAGATACTATTAGTTTTAACAGGGTCTTAATCATTTATTAAGCATATTAATGTTAAGTGTTTAACTTCTTTTTAATCAATAAAATCTTATTATCAAGGTAAACCAGTCTTCTGTAGTGTATGCTGCCTCTAGTTTGACATTGCGCCTAATCAATTCTATGACTATTTCACGTTCTCTTTTATGGCCTTTCATTGATTCATTCTTTCATTCTTTAAAAAAAAAAAAAAAAGGTCAACCTCCCACTATGAAGCAAGGAACCTCTAGATTTGTGTGATAGGGAGTTTCCGCCCTGCGTCTTGCATGCTATTCTTCTATTGTAATGAGAATAGGAAAAACTATGTCTCATCCCTTGCCTCTATCATTTATGCTTATAGTACAGCTGTTTTTCATGCAATTAAAAAGACCTCAGGAGGCTTTCTTGTTATTTCAATCATCTTAAATGGCACTTTAGATTATGACAGAAATTTTAACTTGACTGAAACCAAAGCAAACGAATCACACAAGGGTCTATTTGCATCTCAATTGCGCACGTGCATTTGCAAGAGTGTGCAGGGGCATGCATTTCACGCGTCTCCATCTTCTGTACCTAAATAGTTTGAACCAGCGCTGCTCTAGTAGTGTCAAGTCAACAGCCTTCCAAGTAACATCCTAAGCAGAAGGCTGTTTCATGGTCTGCTTGTAAGCAATTCAATGTATCAGCAAATAGATTAACTAGAAACTTCTACACCCTAAACAAAGTGCAACTAATTTAAACATCTCCACATGTGCCATGTTTTATTTCATCATTTATTTATTGTAGCTATCTAACTGGAAGAGGAATATTTGCCCTAAATATCCTTAGGATTAAGTTGGTTATGTCTTTAAATGCTTATTTCCAGACCAATGAATCTTCACTGGGACCCTTTCATCCCCTGAGACAATCAGTGTTTCCGGAAATGTATTTCATTATCATCACAGGGATGAGAGTTATACTTTGGCCGTGAATGGTGATATATTGTCTAAAAGGCATGGTGCAGCCTTGCCAAAAAGAATTATAAAATCTCAACAGCACTGAGATTGAGATACTCCGATTTAGATAAATAAGGGAGAGCTGAAATACTCATTTTTGATATGTCGTTCATGTTTGGAGAAGTTTGCCACATTTAGAAAAGAAAAATACAGGCTGCCCAGTTAAATTTGAATCTCAATTAAAGAGCACTTTTGTTTTTCTTTTCTCTTCTCTCCTTCTCCCTCTCTGGTTGTTTCCTGTTTTTCACTTCTTAGGCTTTTTCTTTTTTAATACAAGTGTATCAAATGCCTTCTTTGGGATATACATGTATCAAAAGTTTATTATATTTTCTTAATTAGAAATTCGAAATTTACTGCATGTCATGTATTTTATATTGTACCCCGTTTCTGCCATCTTCAATAATGACAATCATTGGGGTTTTTTTATACAGTTATGAAGACTTTGTCCTTTAATTCATTTAGAAATGTAGCATGTAACACTTCCTAGTCACTTGTATCTCTCTCTCATGGGCAAAATACATCTGAGGTTTAGTTTTGGAGTAAAAGCAATCGGTAACAAGGAAGATGGTCATTTTAAATTAGAGAATATTAAAGGAAAAGTAAAAGTCTGAAGTATTTTTCAAGGCAAACAACATCTGTAAAATATCCAGATCATTTTTATTGGAAGCCAAAAATATTTTATGAATTGTGATAAATTCCATTAGAAAGGATATTATGAAATTTTGTGATATCTACATTTCTACTAATTTTTTTTTTTTTGGCGACATCAGGAATCAAACTCATGACCTCACACTTGCCAGGCAGATGCTTAGCCCCTGAGCTAAATCCCCAACCCTTGTCTTTTTGAGACAGGGTCTCAGTATGCTGTTCAGGCTGGCCTTGAGCTCACTTTGTAGCCCAGGCTGGTCTCGAACTCACAACGATCCGCCTGTCTCAGCCTCCCAAGTGCTGGGATTATAGGCGTGAGCCACCATGCCCAGCTGTCATTTCTACTAATTTTACATGATTTTAATGACCAATATGGCAGTGAAACAGTCTTGCAGACTAAATTTTAAATTAAACCTTGATAGACTATTAATGTTACTGAAACCTGAAGACCACATTAGACTCTGTGAGATATATTTCCAGAACTTGTACTTCTTTTCTTGACACAGTGCTATTGAGTGCTATAAAATTTACGTAAGATAAAATTTACATATAATTCACCACTTAAAATATACAATTCAATGGGCTTTTCTGGGGTTGCACAGTTGTGTAACTGTCACCACAATCAGTTCAGGACATTTTTGTTACCTCAAAATACATACCACATCCCTATCATTTCTAAGTCTCTCCCTTCTCAGTCCCAACTAGAGACAGTCACTAAAGCTACTTTCTCCATAAATGGATTTGACTTTTCTGGACATTTTATATACATGGAACCTTGTCTTGGTTACTTTATTCTCATTGATGAAACAAAATAACCAATGCCCAAAATTAAGGAAGGAAACGTTTTATTTAGCTCACAGTTTGTGGAGGTTTCAGTCCATAACCATCTGGCTCCAATGCAGGGTGGCATGACTGAGGGGCAACACTGAAGAAGAAGATAGAAAAGCAGAAGAGGGCAAAAAGGGAAGAGCAAGCCTCTTTCCCTCCCTTATATTTTATGAAGACCACCCACCCCAGAGCAGACACAGCACTCACACCACAAATTTGAGCACTATGCAATCATCCAATCACAAACTCTAGATTCAGCCACTTCCAAAAAGCCCATCACTCATGACCACTTGAGACTATGGGGGGACATCCAGACACAAACCATAACGAACCTATAAGATGCAGTTCTTTGTGATTGCCCTCTTTCATCAAGCACAATTTTATTTTTCACAGTTCATCCATGTTGTGACATTAGTAATAAATCCTCTAGTTACTATGGATGAATAATATTCCAGGGTATGCAATTGTATACCTATCCATCAGCTTATAAACATTTATGTTGTTTCCATTTGTGCTACCACAGACAATACTTTTTGGACATTTGTGTACAAGTTTTTGTGTGCATGTAGCTTTTCATTTCTGCTGTATATAGATTTAGGAATGGAATTGTTGAGTCACAGAGTAGTGCTATTTAAACTTTTGAGTAACTTCCAGACTACTTTCTTCAACAGCTGCCTCATTTTTATATTCCTACTACTGGTGAGTAAAAACTCTACATATTTGCTAGCACTGTTTTTTATCTGTGTTGCTGATTATGGCCTTTCAGTGAGTGAGAAGTGATAACCACTTGTTTGCATTGTTTTAAGTACATTTGTGGTACACAGTGGATACATTCATTATAATTTGAACATGTAGGTAACATCTTAAATTTTTCAGGAAGTTGAGTCCAGTGATAGTCAGATTCATAAGTAGAATAAGTAGAATATAATAAGTAGAATATACTAATGGTAGAGTAGAAAATCATCTGATTAGAAATCATGAAAATGGTAAAGTCTTGAGTATGAGAGGGCAGTAACTAGAAATATGCCACCAGATTATACAGAATTTCAACTGTCAGAAAGATTTCATGTGGTTTGATAATAAAGAACCAAACTAGTTTCCAGTGAGAGGAACCACATGATACAACAGAGCTTAGAAAAAACAATCATTGGTTTCTATATAAGGTAACAGACAGGATACATTACCATAGAATATCCAAATATTGTAGAAACTATTCCTTTATGAAGAAAATACATTACAATATTTGAAATGCATAGAAAAAGTCATGTTCTTTAAATATTAAATTCTAATTTGTACATCTTTTTTGGAAACAATAGTCAAGCCTATAAATTGACTACAACTTTATATACTATATAAAATCTGCATAAAATATGATATAGTTTTGATTAATAAATCTTCACAGATAGATCAGAAGACCTAGCATATAGTTATTTCAGTTCCTGAAATACTTTCAAGTTCTCTAAATTGTCAAATATGCATCTACACAATATTTTTTGATTAATGCTAAATGTCTCAAATATATATTTACATATATTTAAATTTATATAGTCTCATGGTCAAGAAAAGATAAATTACATATTTTATAGTTGTGCTTATTAAAATTAAGCTTCAATAAACCCAGATAAAAGCATCCTTTGGTTGATAGCACAAAAACAGTAGATCTGAGATGAAGAAATTTCTAGGCTATGCTTCAAAACTTATGATGTCACTTTATTAATTGTTTATGATAGTTAACATAAATACAATTTCTATTGTATTCATATATATGATGTGTATTATAAACATTGGATGGAATGTCAGGAACACAGAATTTAGTGTGTATATTATACACATATACTTATATATATATTCCAGCACAATTCTTTTAAATTCCATCTTGATAAAAGTGTGGTAACATTAATGAAGGCAACACTAATGGGACCATGAAGTAATGTAAGAACTAAAGACAAGGTTAGTATCCTTTCATATTTCATTGTCTACTATACTGAATTTATAAATTCTCTCTGATAGGTCCCTTGCCTGAGATTTACCTAGTCATCATGTTGGCAGACCAAATGCTGAATCATAATGATGTCTAGCTCCTTCTCCCCAGAAACCCCTGTGGTTTCTTCCCAGATGCCTTTGCCAAACCCCTCACATGCCACAAATGTTCCTACCTCCTTCAGTCACAACTTCTGAACAACCTACATCAGCAGCCCTGTGCCCTCCCCCATCAGAGTACATTTAAGCTCACACCTCGCCTTTGTCTTCAGAGAGCTAGCACAGTGGTTGTGATGACTCTCCGTGCCCATATCTTATCTCTTTCCCCTCTTTTTCTCTGTACTGCTTGTATCTTTTTCTTGTTGCCTCAGATTGACCCAAAAGCTCAACCAGTTGATGCCATGACTCCTCCAATAGGGGAGCTGTGCTGCTTCTGGGGAAGCTCTGTCCACAGGTCTGAGCCCCTCCTGGGCCTACAGACTGCTCCTCTTCTTTTTATCTCCCTCCCTTCTCTTTCCTTTTCCCTTCTTCTGAGACTAGGAGACCTCCGCCTTGCCGTTTCTAGCTTGCATCCAATACTGGCCTTCATCTCCTCAGGTCCAAGGTGAGCCTTCCCTCTCGCTCGAGGTGCCTGTTCGAAATCATGGCCATGTCAGGGTAACCTCTTGTCTCATTCATCTCGTTCATCCTTCAGGACTCTCATTTGTTCTTCAGGACCTCCCCTTTGTTTTCTCTGGTGATGACTGGTGAATTCATTGTTGGGACTCCCCTTTTGGGGCTCACTCGCGGTCATACTTCACTGAAGGGTGACGATCCTCTGCTGATTTATGACCTTCCCATTCCCTGGCTCACCTTTTAGGTTGGCCACAATGGGTAATACTCAATCTTTACCCAACAAAACCACTCCTTTGTGCTGCCTTTTATGGCATCTAGATACTCTTAGGCTAAAACAAACCCTCAGGCCAAAAAAGGCTCATTTTTCTCTGTCAAACTGCCTGGTTGGCCTATCACTTCAATGATTCTCATCAGTGGCCTGAGGTGGATACCCTTGATTTTAATACATTGAGAAACTTAGATAACTTTCGTTCCTGAAACGGCAAGTGGGGGAAGTACCTTATGTCCCAGATTTCTTTGACTTGTGAGCATGCCCTGACCTAATCCAATCCTGTAAAGCATCCCAAATTCTGGCATGCTCTACAGGATCCCCTCCCTTATCAGTTTGCCATCCTGATTCTCCTCTGTCCTGCCTTTCAGACCCCATAGATTATGTCCCTCCTCTCCCATATTCTTGCACTCCCA
>RJWT010002483.1:0-40616 GCA_004365215.1 Cuniculus paca | reverse complement strand
TGTCTGCCACACACCTCAATTCCCTAGCACCTTGAATTTTTCCAGTGGTCTAGGGAGCATCCCCATCTGACTTTGAAGCAAACACTTCTGAATAGTACAGCTTTTTATTATACTGGTCTGCCTGAACCTTTTCCAAACTTGAGTGAACATGCTTGGCCCTTAGTGATATCTTCTACTTTCAACATCTCTGGGAAGCAGAGTGATGTCCAATTCACACATTCTCAGCTTTTAGGGAAAAAAACCCCAGCATTTTAACTGAATTCCAAGGCAGTTAGTTTGGGACCTGGAAATTTGTCACTGCTTGTGGGTGGCCTCAAGGAGTGTGTGTGTGTGTGTGTGTGTGTGTGTGTGTGTGTGTGTGTGTTTCTTTTTTTTTTTTCTTTTGGATGGGTCCAGCTAAGATGTATTTGGTGTACTGAGTCATACAGACAAATACATCTCTCACCCAGCCACGTTCCTGGATCATCAACCTTGCATAATATCCCTTTCTTAATGATGAAGGTGACCAACATCTACTTAGCAACAGGATATTCAGTTAATAGCAGAGCTGACTCCTTCCTGACGCCTGGTGAATTTCAGAAAAGAAGACTTGTCTGTCTCTTTACTTATGACATTGGCTCTGTGTCCCTCCAGGTTGGCACAGTTAACTAAGAAAGCATTTTGGCTGAGAAATTTAAAAATATCACAGACAGTATACTTCGATAATAAAAATATTTCACCTCTGAGAAGAATAATTACAGGCCTCCTGTCTCTTCTATCTTTTGTGGAAAGATCTGCATGGCTACCTCTTTTTCTGTCATTAAAGGAGAAATATTTTGTGTCTGCAGAGACAGTGGGTTCATACTGGGAGTTTGGGGCTTTCAGTGGTTGACTGACTAGTGGCCCCTGAAGAGAATGAATTGAAGTTTTTGCTTTATTGATTCAGATTTCCCTTGAGGCTCCTATGTTCTCCTGGGATAAAAAGTTATCCAGACTGTGGGATCAGGAATAGTTTTTTGAAGAACATGAAGCTTGAGCTAAAAGCAAAATTTTAGATTGCTAGACGCTAGCTGGGACCCCTGTCAGCCCAAATTATTCCAGACCACAATAAGCTCTCAGTGAGACTAAGATGCTTTTCCTACCCTCAGAAACATAGGACAGCCAGTATGCTACCTATCTGCTTATGCCATACCCCTTCAAGCTCCATTCTCTTTCTGTCACCTTCAAGGAGATGTTTAGTAGCCAAGTAAACCCCCTTTGTTTTCCTGTCATTTGTGACTGAAATGCAGGCTGTTGAACTTTTCCACAGTGTTTTTTGTACACTTGATTTTATGGCTTAAATGGATTTTATATCCTCAGCCTCTTCAAGGACTGTTGCCTTTAACAGATGTCTGACTCTCCCTTAGGGACACAATTTTTCTTGGTAGCTCACCATACTTGATTATCATCAATATGATAATAATGATGATAGGGCAAGGTTATAAATATTCCAAGTCAGATGTGAACGTGCCTTTAGCTCTATTTTTCTTCCTATAATTTGTCCAATCCTTTTCATATGCCTCCCCTCTACCTACTGGGAATGCACTGGTCTAAACCTATCTCTGTGCAGACAATGATCTTGGAATCTATTCACGTTTGGTCCTATGGCACATCTCTGTTGACCCAGCCTCCTCAGGATTCTTATGGATTTCTCTGATTCTCGGGCAAGTCCTTCATTCAGAACCTCCACTGTGTGAAGCTCTCTCAGTTTGAAGATTGCAACGCCCAGCTCAGCCTTGTATTCCATCAGTCATTTCAATGCTGAGTGCTAAGCCTGTGTAAAATAGATTTGGGGTAGCTTTGCTACAGGCTTTCAAAAGTGTGCCTTTTTCCCTCAGAAATCTGGTGTTCCTGGTATTAGTGCGTAGATTCAGCACATGACTATCTTCTTTCCAGCAATTCTGCTACTGCTGCTCTATGGTCTCTAGCTTCCCCTTTCACCTCAGGCCATCTTGTTCTGATCTATAGTCTCTTTCAATCTCTTTAACTCTATCTGGGTCCAGATCTTTGGTCCTTACTTTGACTCTTACTCCAGGTCTATTTGGTTTGAAGGAATTATTTCCTCCAGTTTACTACTTAACAAGAACCCAGCACTCTTTTATGACAAGGAAGAAGAAAACAATGGGAGCGTCCATTAAATACCATCTATGCATGGTTATGATGCTAAATTCTCTATGCTTTTTACTTCCTTCAGTCCTTTTAACAACCTTGTGAAGTTGACATTGTCATCATTGTTTTAGAGATGAGAAAGCTAAAGCTCAAAGAGATTAGGTTAAGTAGTTTGTTCAAAGTCACACAGCCAATAGGAGGGAGAAGTAAAGTTAAAACACTGGTCCAATCCTACAAGGCATATTTCTCTCACGACTGTATCATGCCACTTATACTACACTTAGCTTCTATTCATTTTTTTTTTCCACCAACTTCTAATTCTCCACTAAGGCTGGAGAATTCCATGTGACTTCCAAGGGGATACTGCCATACCTGGCTGCCTAAAATTGGTTCTCAACTACAGCTAACCAAAGGCCCCCGTTTCTTCCTGTATCTCTTTCTATGTCTTCTTGGACAATTACCCAGTGTTGGTTGTCTGTCTGAAGAACACTCATGTTTACATCTCACACATGGCACACCTTTCTGCTGTGTCATGATAACAGTGAATGGAGCTATCCTTTTTGCCTCAGATTACCAGATCTGTCATTTACTAAAATAGACACAGGCTACTTATGGAAAACTAGTCACTGCTTACAACATTATCTTTCTAGTTATTCAATTTTGACTATTAAATTCTTGCTGCGATAGTTTATACTATCCTCAATTTATACTATCCTCAATACCCTCCCAAACTCTAAAGTAGTTAACTGTTCCGTTTAGTCCCTCTATTAGTTAACTTGTAAGATTTACTGTTTATCTATTTTTTTGTTCTGTGAAATAGATTTTCTTTAGACCTTTCATTTTATAGGACTAGAATGTTAATATATGTGCCCTTCCACTTGCCTCTCTGTTATTTTGCATTTACTTCTACATTGCAGGATGACCAATCATAGTTCAATTCTATTCTGTTAAGTGTAATGTATTTTCAGTGTCACATCTATAGATTGATTCTAAAATTTAAATGTCATCAGTATTCTCATTGTTGTGACCATATAAATATTAACCCCTGCAGAGCCAAATAACTGAATTCCACTGAATTGCAATGGTGTGTTCTGATCATGCGTACTTGCATATCTATTTGCCCTTCCGTTTCTTCTAATTCTCCCCCCTTGGTATTGTGGACCTTTTCCACATCCCTAAGATCTGTTTTAAAGATTCCATTGAATCTGCAATGGCCTCCCTGGTTCCAGTTCCATCTTTCATAGAGTCCTCTGCTTGGCACTGGAGCGATTGTTCCCTAGGCTTGATGAATAGTTGTCATCTTGGCACTTTCCTTCATTACTCTCTTGAGTTGGTCTCACTATTCAATGGGACCTATATTTTTTTACGTCTTCTTTTAAACCTTCCAGGAATTTTCTATGGAGAAAAAGCATTGGCAGTGGTATTCTGAGCTTTGCCTTTATCTGATCCTCATATTTAATTGGTAGTTTGTCTGGGCTGGGAGTTTCCTGAGCACATTCAACAAAGTACTGTTATCTTCTAGTATCCCATGTTGGAGAGAGGGCATGTTGGAGACCGGCATGGCTCTTTTTTTTCATAAGCGAGCCCTTGTTCTTTTCTTTCTCTGGTCACTTGGAATCATCATTTTATCCTAAGTGTTTTGATAGTTCACAGTTATGACCAGTTATTTCTTTTTTGAAATAATTCACTGTGTTAGGTACTCAGACGATCTTAATTTGACTATGTCTTTTAACGCTTCTATTATTTATTTGACAGTTTCTTCCTTTTGTTGCCTCCATATTTTCTCTCTCAAAATCCTATCAGTCAAGTGTCAGACTTCCGGTCTTTAAAGTTTCTCTTCATGGCTTTTTGTTCTGCATCCTATAGGAGTTCCTTAATACTTTGTGTCTCCCATTTGTTCCATGTACTTTTAATCATTTTAATTTATTAAATTAAATATCTAAACTCATTCTGCTGTCCCTTTCTATTTTAATTTAATAGATGAACTTGTTATTAAATGTCTTTAAGAATTATCATTAGATTTTTCTTTTTCTCTTCAGGTTTCTGAATTATCTGTTTCTTTCAAAACGAGTTTCAGTAATAATTTTCTTTTTGCTATTGTTGTTTCCCATTTGAAGCTTTTTGCAAGAGTCAATTAATCTTGGACTTTTCAGATTACAGCACTAAGTGAGAGGAAAGCTGATCATGTGTGGGAACAAAGTTGTTTCCCTGTCAGTCTTCCTTGTCTCCTTAGTAGGTAGGGGTTCTGCTGATATGTGGAAAGACCCACACATGATAGAATACAAAGCCCACAGCCTTACTAGGAAACCAATATTTTCTTCAAAACATTTCAGGTGAAAAACGATTCTGTTTTTTCACCCAGTAAACAAAAACCTGTTGTCTTTATGGACATAGGAGGAGAAAAAGGCAAAGGAAAGTTAACTTCCAAATACAGATTTTCCCACTCATGCTTCCCAGGCCATTAAAGGGAAACTCTAATTCAAGGACTTGCCTAAAGTTCTGCAGAGGCTCAACTTTCTCCTCAAATTTGCTGTACCCACCAATATTCCTTTGCCTGCTTTGTGTCTGCTCTACAGATATGTGCTGGGACACCCTAGTGCTGATGATTTTATCCCCATTCTTTTTGTTTTTATGGCTGCAAATTAATTTTTACATTTTTTTTTCATTGCAAGAGTGCTTAGGAAGGAAAAGGAAGAAAGAGGATATCTTCAGTAATGTCTCTTGGACCAGAAGCTCTAATTTGCATTTTTAAAAGATCCCCTTGTAAAATCCAAAAAGATCAAACCTAGAAACGGAATAGAACTAGTTACCAGGAGCTGGCGGGAGTGGGTGGGTAGGAGTGTAGGCTATTGGACAAATGATACAAACATATTATGAGATGAATGAATTCTAAGAACTAGAGTAGACCATATTTCTATACCTAACAATAACATATTGCATACTTGAAATGTGCTAAAAAAAAAAAGCAGACCTTAAATAGTGGAAATATGTTTTCGTACCATGTAAATTATGCTAATCTCAGTCAGGGTTGTAGTTTCATAATGTATACAAAGTCTATCAAAATATCACATGGCATACCTTGAAAGTTTACTTTTTTATTTGTTGATCATTCATAAATAAACCCGGGATGGGGATAAAATATGCTTGGATGTCCTGGGGTCAGAGAATTAGATGAAGGCTAAGAATGCACACAGGGAGACCAAGTAGAAGACTATTGCATAATTCTTGAAAATTATGTCTTAAAACAAGATGGATAAAAATGGGCAGTTTTGAAGTAACTCTTACATTAGGACTGACGTGACACACTGATTGGGCATGGGCACATGCAGAAGAGAGAAGGATTAACGACAACTGCAAATTTCTGGATTGAGCACCCACACAGTGACATTAAATGTTTGACAGAAAGGGACGGGACTACTCTTGAAGGGAAATCAAAAGTTTTATTTTGGAAAAATTAAGGGGGGTATTCCAATTCGACATTAAGAGAAGATTATCAAATGAAAAGTCAAATGCACATGTCTAGAACCCAAAGAAAGGCATCTGGGGTTAAGAAGAATTAGTGATTTCCTTAGTAGATAGATGGCATTTAGAGTTCTCATTTGGACAATTTCGAGGGAAAATAGTCCAAAATATTTGTATTAAATAAAAACATTCGTTATTCTAACAAAAATAACACAGTTCTCACAAACAATAATAAACTTCATTCATTTGAAACGAAAGATCAGTAAGGAAAGAAATATATAATTATTGAGAATCATAACATACTGTCTCCACCACTAAGAAAATCATGAGAGTTCAAATCTAGATCCAAGTTCCTTTAGATTTGTTGTGTTTCTTGTTTTCCACTTAAATTATCTGAAATGTAATAGCCCTCCCTAAAATAATGCTTAAACAAGTGGTCTCCAACCCTACCAACTACTAGGTATACACATATGCTTCTGTCTTCTCATCACTAAAGTGGAAAAATGCAATAGCTAACTCATTAGTCACTTTCTCCATTGATAAGACACAACTCTGACTCCACAAATTCAAGGAGGAGAGGTTTTTTTGGCTTATGTGTCAGTCTATGGTCTGCTGGCCACAGGGCAGGAATAGCATGGCAGAGGGGTAGGGCAGATGAAAAACTGCTCACTCCTTGGTGACCAGGAGTCAGAAAGTGAAGTGGGGAGTGGAGAAGGGCCACACACCTTCCATGTCATGCTCCCAGGGACCTGGCTATTCTGAGCAGACCCCGTAGCAGCAAGTCAGCTATAGCAGCCTCAAAATCTAACCTTCTTTCAAAAACCCCTCTCTCTGAGCACATGAGTCTTGGAGTGCATGGGCATGTTATATAAACCATAGAACTCTTAAAGTTGTCATGGGTATTAGATAATATTTACATAAAATGTTTAGTGTACTATCTGACATGAGGTAAATTCTCAATAAATACTAGTCATAATTTTCAAAGAAGTGTTAAAATAAATAACTAGCCTTGAAAAGAGTAGGCACTTTTTAATATATTTGTCAGCCTTGTTACTGAGAGGGTAGCACCATAATACTGTAATGCAGGTAGCCATTAAATCAACCCATAATACCAACAGTACTTTTACCTCAAATACATCAAAAATATTTGAAAACTTACTATAGTGATTCAACATTAAAAATCATTTGTAAGCACCAAGAAAAAGAGGCTTTCCAGAAAACTAGTAGTTTTATAGTTTCAGGTCTTAAATTGAAGTAATCTGTTTTCAGTTGATTAAAGTTTGTGGTATAAGATAGGAGTTCAATTTCATTTTCTACTTTTTTTGCATGTGGATACCCAGATTTTCACTATCATTTATTAAAAGACTATGTTTTACCCACTACAAATTCTTGGTGCTCTTACTGAAAGTTAATTGATGGTACGTGCATGTATTTATTTGGGGCTTCCTATTATGTACCATTGATCTATGTACCTATTTTTTATGCTGTTACCAAACTTTTGGTCACTATAGCTTTGTGATTTAATATGAAATCAGGAAATCTGATACCTTCAGCTTTGTTCCTCTTATCTGAGATTGCTTTGGCTATTTAGGAGGTTTTGTGGTTCCATTAGAATTTTAGGATTATTTCTGTCTTTCTGTGAAAAATACCATTGGAACTTTGATAGGGACTGCAATGACTCTGTAAGCTAATACTGGTAGTATCAGTATTTTAAAGTATTAATTCTAAATCATGAATACGGGAGATGTTTCCATTTATTTCATCAATGTTCTATTCTTTTGGCATATGTATCTAACATTCACGACTATTTGCTAACTTCAGTGTGAGATGCAATACTATTTCCCCTGACCTCCAGCAAAGCCTTTTAGGCTTGTTACTGTCTTGTGTGTTAGTAGAGTGTGAACTAAAGAACAAAGAAATAGGAAGGGGGTGGTAACATACTCCACCTACTCCAGACTACTCCAAAGTAACATACTCCAGACTACTCCAAAGTAAACCTTGTTCCCACTGGGCCACTAAGAGTTATGAGTGTCACCTTGAGAGGGTGCTGCTCTTGGAATTTCCAGTAGTGACTCAGGAGCAGGCCAGCTAAGGCTCAGCTTCACAGTGATAGAGAAAAGTCATCTTAATGTGGAACATAAGGCACTCCCCATCTCCCTGTGGCCTTCACAGCAGGGGATGCTGAATCTGGGTTATGCCAATGATACTTAGAAATCACCTAGTAGATAGTCATCTGCTCATACTATTAAGAATAGAGATCAAAAGTTCCACAGAGAGTTGTTCTGAAGATGAATTGTGGTAAAGAACATGAAATTCTTTTTTAAACTGAAAAGTATGAATTATTAGCAGTTTTAGCATTACATGTTCTTGGGACTGTTTAACTCTGCCACATTAGAGCTTCCCTAAGACACAAGTGATTATCTCTCCCTCCTTTGTTCCTTCTGTTCTTCTCTAGCGCAGCCCTCAGTGGAGTCACCAGCACGTGATACAGGTATTTCCTGCACATTGCTTGAATCTACTTCTTTCCTTCTTTGGTTTTCTTCTAATATGGCTTTGTTCTCTTTGAACTGCCCCCATAATTTCCTTCTTTCCTGTTTATTTTAGAGAATTTTAGTAATTCCTTTTGTGGTTAACTATTCTGATTTGGATTCTTAGGATGTGTGTAATGTTAGTGTTTAAAACTTGAGAAGGGCCCAAGCAAGTCTAAAAAATATTTGGCAGCTGAGATGGTAGATGAGTTGTCCTTCTAGGAACATTTCCACAGACACCATAGAAGGGGTCATATATAATAAGATACCAAGGACTCCAGTGAAGAAAATCAGATTATTGAATAAAACTCTTGATTGGAAAGAAACACATATACAGAGTAGCTACTTTCTGTGCTATGGGTAATATTCTCACTGGCTATTTAGGGAAGTGTATTGTCAAAGACGGGAGAAGGTGCACAGGAAGAAATGATTGAGAAAAATGTTATTTGGCATGGATCTGAAGCCATTTAAGCCTGTGTCAAACTGAGTCCTGTAAAATAACTTCTAGACCCCACACTGAACTATGTGACATGGGATGGAATCACAAAGCCAGTGAAGAACACAGTGATTCTGCTGGTTTAATGATACCCTGAGAACCTGGTGATCAGACCCACCACAAAGAGAGAAAGATCCGATCCTGCTCAACATTAATCATTTTACTTCCTGTAATCACATATAAGTTACAGGGTGTGGGAAGGGACCCGTGGGTTGATGCTGTCTCTCTAAAGGAAGTGACACACACTGATGTCAGACTAGAAGTTGTACATTAAACTATTGTACTAACTGCCTCCTAAGATGAAGGAAATGATGAACAAGACAGTCAGAAACAGTTGGAGAGGATTCATGTTTAAATGTTTAAAAATTACAGTAAAAGATACATTACCATTAGTTCCTTTCAAGATGCTCCTTCTAACTTCTAATACACTTGCCCCATCGTTCCTGCCACTTACCCCATCCTTTCTGCTTCTTTCAGACGCAATTCTGGAAGCTCTCTTTCATGTTTTTGGTTGTGCTGCCTTGCCTGCCTCGATGTCCTGAATCAATTCAAAAACTTTAATTTTCACAGTCATTTTGACTTTGGGGAAGAGCAGAAGTCACACTGTTCCGGATCTGTGAGCAAGGTGGTGAAGATTTCCTTAAGATACTTATGTGACAAAAATTCCTATAAACATTTGAGTCAACTTAGAGTATCAAAGCAGAAATGACAGCTTGCTCGAAGATGCTCAGGAAACAGGACTTCCAGAACTACTTCAGAAAGTGGCAAGAACAGTGGGATAAGTGTCTTGGAAGCAAGGAATCTTCTAATGGAGACTAATGGCATTGCATCTTGTAATAAATTTTAAAATTTTAAATATTCATGGTACTTTTTTATTGCATCTTACATAACAACCACTCTCCATCTAAAGGATGTAGGGTGGCAATTTAGAGATGTTCCCATAGAATAAACCAGATTACAAATATATTTAAGTCGCTGCTCATGATGAAATGCCTGGTATGTATGCTAAATCAGTCTCCGAAGGCTCCTCTCATGGATCCGTATTTTCTCAAATATTGTTTTTTTTTTTTCCTATTTTTCTCTTGCTATTACTCCTTCTGTCTAGGGCCAGTATGGCAAAAGAAAAGGACATGAGTTTTAGATTCAAGAAGATCTTGGTGTTAATTCTCACTATGCCATTTGGTAATTTTGAGACCTTGGAAAATCAACCTCCCTGTATTAACTGGCTATGTTGCTGTGATAAAGAGACACAAACTTACTGTGATTCAAACAGAATGAAGTTCTGTTTTAATCCAGAGTATAAGAGGCTCTGAGACTTATATCTTATGACTCAATAGTTCTTTCCACCAGGGTCTCTCAACTTCAGCACTGTTGATATTTGACATAGGTCATTTCTTTGTTGGAACATTGGAGGGGGTTAACTTAGGTTTCTTGTTCATTGTAGGATGTTTGTCCCTGTTCCTTACTGGACACCAACAGCAGGCCCTCCTCAGTTTTGACAATCAAAGTTGTCTCTAGACACTGCTAGTATCTCCTGAGGGAACAAAATCATTCTTGATTGAGGTCTACGGCTCAAAGAGTGATCTTTGTTTACATGATCAAAACAGATTTGCTAACACCATATCCACATTCTAGCTCATGGGATGGAGGAAATATTAAAAGTGAGAGGCAAACAATTTTCTTTTAGAAGGGAAATGCAGAAGTTGATCATATTCATTACGTTCATAGTCCTTGTGCTAGAACTGGTCATATGGCAAGAGTAACCTGTAGCGAGTGGGGAATAATTGAGTGGCCTGCTAAAAATCAACGAGGTTCTATTTCTAAAAATATTAGAGAAATATGAGTACTAGGGAACAGTTAGTAGTTCTAGTACACTTACAAAATTTAATATGATAAAGTATCTACAATGCCTAGTATAATGCCTTAGGTAATCAATGATCAATAATTATTTGCCTTCTTTTCTCTCCTGCTTCTCTACCCTTAAGCACCTGGCCTGTGTCAGACACACACTGAGGTTAGGCCTTAATAATTCTGATAAATAAATACTAATCATTCTTTGTAAGTCCATGTTTGACCAATACTGGGAATGTAGACTACTCTCAGTATATGTTAAGCCAGTTCTTCCTTTCGCCTTCAGTGATCTGGTCACCAACAAACGTCCTGTGGGTATGAACCCACCCATGGGTGATGCTTCCTAGAGGTGCTAAAGTTAACAACATCTAATTACTGAGGACAGAGCGAGCTGGCTTTAATCTTGATTCAAGAACTTCCTAGGTATGTCACTTGGGTTAGTTGTTGACGTGGCAGTTAACTGCTGAGCCTCAGCATTTTCATCTACAAAATGAGAATGATGAAAATATGTGTTCTGCAGAATTGTCACATGTTAGTTACAAAGAATTTTGTTTTGTTTTGTTTCTTGATCCTGGTGATCAAACTCACAGCCTTGCACTTGACAGACAAGTATTTGTGCCGCTGAGCTATATCCCCAGGCCACAAAAAAAGAGTATTTTAAATCCCACTATCTGCCTGGTGTTTTAAATATTATTCCCACCAATTATCTATGATACCCAGAGGTTCTGAAACAGCATCTCAGTTTTATGGTGGCAGGAAAAGTAAATTTATTTACTCATGATGACATGTTCAGACAGTCTTAGGAGAAATTAGAGATGGCATTGAAACTCAGGTTTCTGTAACAATATCAATGCTCTTTGCAAATGCAAAGGTTTTCTTCTATTTGCTTCTCATGCATACATGACTCAAGAGGCTTTAAGCTACTCTGGTCATTTAAAGATGCCCTGTATACAAACCACAGCCTTAACAAATGGGAGATTACAGCACTGATTGGATGTCCTGTCATTGCCATGGAGAGAGCAGTGACACAGAGGATGATGCCACGGGTGGGCATCTATAGCCACCGATCTCCATCTCTGCTGCTTCAGTGTCCCCAAGAGCAGGTCAAGGGATCCCTGTGTGCTGATCTCATCACTGAAATCCTGGCTCTCTCAAAGGGCTGACCCAGCCTGCCTTCCATGCCTGCAGCGAGTTGGACAAGCCACTGACCTAAATGGAAAGCATTGCGTTTCATGAGAATGAAATAAGTACATTGGACAAGAGCTGCACATTTCCTGCCACTAGATTTACGTCATTTTCGGGAATGGCCCTGCTAAGCTATGATTTCAAAGGATTCCAGAGAAATTTGGAGTCTAGCAATTAGTTTTACTGGTAAGCTCTTGTTTTTCTCTTTTATGTGTCCCTGGGTGAAATATTCCCTTTCTCATGTGTGCGTGGACATGCAGTCGTGAAAGCAGGATTGGCAACTCTCCTCTCAGTAGTCACCAATGTGCCCTGTGATATGGCAGAGCAGCTGTAGGGTAATGAAAGGAGGGTGATACACGGAATCAGAAATCCTTGATTCAATTCTAAGTCTTCTTATCTGCCAGGCAACCTGTGGGACCTCTCTGGATCCTAACTTGCCTTGACAGAAAATAAAACAGTAACCCTGATTTCCAGGGCTGCCAAAGGAGTTTATGACATTAGAGACGGATGACAGTGTGCCTGAATGGGAAATGACCTGAGTTCAAATTCAGAATCTATCTCTAAAAAGCCTTGCGAATCGTGACAATTTACTCACCTCCTCTATTCTTCACTCTCAGAATCCTTAAAGTAGGAATCCATGTGGTATCTCCACCCAGGGTTGTGTGGTCCAAGTGAAATGACATCTCTGTGAATCCCCTGATGTGATCCTTGGTAGATAGCAGCAGCACAGCGAAGCTCTAATTGCTCTTTGTAGTCTTTCTGTAGTCACCACATGAAGACTCCTCACATACTTCCAAGCGGTGCTCAGATAAAGATGATGCTATAGTAGTAGTAGTTTCCAAAGTAACTGACCGGACTCCTTTTAAGAGGAGGGATGTTTTGAGACAGAGCAGCGGGGACTGCAGCTCAGAGGCACTTCTTTGAGAGTGACCATTGCTGCAGCTGGCCCGGAGGCTTCAGCACAGCTGAGCTAATGGGCTGGTTAATGGAAGCCTTTGATTATGACTCAGTGGAGAGCCCACTTGTCTTCCTCTTGTGACACAAAAGGCATCTTGGCTGCCTTTATTCCTCGTTAGCATTTACTTCTGCTGCTTAATTAGGTTATAACAGGATTGTTCTTCTCAAGAGCCATCTCCCAAATTACCAGCTCCAGATGACAGTCATCATGTTTGTAAAGATCTGTCTTGCCATGGATCCTCTTGGTGGCTTATTTCATAACTGGTTTCTCAGCTACCTAGGGAACAACTAGCTGTGTCTCGGGCAAGATCATGCCTGGTCCCCAAGAAAGTGAACACGTAGGGACACTCAGGTCAACTCTAGGGTCACACTTGGCATAAAATTTCACCTTCCTGAAAATACCAGTGGTATGCAGTTGTTCCCCCCGCTCTTTGCTCTTGAGGAGAACTTACATTTTACTTGCCTGCCCTGCTGGAGCAGATGCTCAGCTTCCCCATCACCTTCAACAGCCACACCTTCACTTTCTGTCCATCAGAACTGCACTCACATTCGATGCCTGCCTCCAGACCACCAGCGCACTCATTCCCTACATTTGCCCGCTGCTTCCAGAGCCCACAGGTGAGAGGACATGACATGCGGGATTGATTTATGACTTTCGTTAAAGGATTACAATACATTATTACTTCAATTTGGCTCAAATCACCTTGGCAGGCATAAAGCAGTAATGGCCTAGGTATTGTGTCAGGCACTATAGAGACAGGTGACATTACACAGGAGGTTTACAGCTGTGGTGGATTGATAACTGGTGGTAAACTTGTAATACCAGCTGAACTGAATCAGCATAGTGCTGGATGTGGATGGCCCACCTGAGGATTGTTGCCAACATAAAAAGAGAGAACTGGAGAGGAAGAGCAGGAGCTGTTGGTTCTTTGGGGGCTGTTGGTTCTCCTGGAGGAGCTTGTCATGCTGGCTTCCCTGATATGAACTCGGCTGTTATCACTGGAAGAGCTCGGGAGCTTGTTGCTGAGAATGGCTGCGGTTCACTTTGGAGGAGCTCTGGTCCTTACTTTGAGCATCGCTTCCTGGCTCCAGAGGGGAAGATGTGTGCTGTTCAGTCTCCAGGAGAAGCTTGTCATGCTGGCTTCCTGATATGAATTCGGCTATTATTGTCAGAGGAACTTGGGACCTCGTTGTCGCTGAAGATGGCTGTGGTACTTTTTGAGGGAGCCCTGATCTTTACATCACTTCCTGGCTCCAATGCAGATCCCTTAGCCTGCTGGCACAGATACTTCACCCTGCTGGCACAGACTTTCCAGCTTTCACCACTGACCTTTGGGCCTTCCCAGCGCAGATCCGTGAAACAGACTTATATGAGATGTTATTGTGGGATCTAGGCCTCCAGTTGGACACATGGGAGGCATCGTCATGGGCTCTGTCTTCAACTGAACTCGTGCAGGGTATTGCCATAGGATCCAGGCCCTCAGCTGGATTTCCTTGGGTCTTAGTATGTGGACAGATTTCCTGCACTTCTTGTATTGTAAAATAACTCTTTAAATTATGTGTCCTGTATTGTCTTGTTTTCCTTCCACACCCTGACTACAACAACAGGTGTCATCCCATTCAATACACAAGAACTAGACATTGCTATACCTGATGTCCAGGAGCAACCTCAGACTCAGAGAGAGTCACAGACTTTTTCAAGGTTATCAGACTCTACACTGCACAACTGCAGGAGTGCTATTCCTGTGGAAGTCCATGAAAATAGGATTCCCCGGCCGTGTGCTCCAGCACACGGTGTGAAGAGTATGGTACTCCTTGGCCTTGCAAAGCATTGGTTCTGATGGTCACCCTGTAGGTAGCTGTGAAGACAATGATGGAACTTCTCATTCCAAGTTGCATGCTTCTTCTAGTCCACACAGAAAAGACTCACCCCTAGCACAATGCCAAATCTCTGTTTCTAATGAATTAAATAAGAGGTGACTGCAAGTTGCCATTACATTATTTGAACACTCGGGTAGGGATAGCAAATTGAAGCAAAGCTTAGCATTTACATTTGAGTGAAGGATCCCCAGGTCATATGCAATATCAGGACAGCACTGCCCAGATGACTCCTTGCAAGTCACATGGGTACAGTTCTGCATCAATAGCCAAAGTGGATTTGTTCTAGGACCCCTGCAGATACCCAGATCTTTGGATATCCAAACACCTAGTAAAAATGGTGCCCTATTTCCATAGAGTCTTCCCATATCTTCCCATATACTTTCATTTGTCTCTACATAACTTACTCAATATAATGCAAGTGCTATGTAAGTAGTTGTTTACTGTACTGCTTAGGGAATAAAGACAAGAAAGTTTACCTGTTCTGTACAGATGTATTTTTTTTAAAGGTTTGCAGTCTGCAGTTGGTTGAATCTGGGGATGCAGAAGCTGCAAATCAGAAGGGTCAAGTCTAACAAGGCTTCTGTGAGAGAAGAGGTCTGGCGAGGAGGAAAGAGCATAGGTCAGATAGAACTAGGTTCAAACCCACAACTTCTTCCACGCCTTACTTTGATCATGGACAGAAAATAAATTCTTCTGATCCTTGGTTTTGTCTTTTGCAGAAAGCATCCATTTTGTTTAGGAAAAAATACTTTAAATTCACCCGATAAGTGAACTACCTGAGTGCTTATGATGCCATAATTGAATGCTTTGAAAAGTGAATAGCATTTTGATGCTAACAGGATAGTTTGAAATGGAATGAAATGAAATAAATTTTAACAACTACCTTCCTCAGTTGTAGACACTGTTTATAGTCGAGAGATGGATCCTACAATCTAATCCGTTTTACTGATTTTAAAGTCAATATTCCTCTTTGTATGCTCCTTTTTCCTAGCTATTTTTAACTCATGTGTTTCTGTAAAGCTAAGGACAATGTGTACTCCTTACACGCTTTGGTGATTTAAATAATCAGATTTACCTCCAACTCTGGTCACATCTTATCTTCCACTTTGGTGATGACACAAGTGTTTGCAAATGTCTGGTTCTCCATGAGGACCAAGGTCCACACACTCACTCCTGTCTCTTCCCTTCATCTGCTCTAAGATTTCTCTTGCTGCCTTTGTGAATTTTCATGCTTGAAGAATCAATCAGAGAATTTGGAGGTGTGCTGACAGCCACACGAGCTGATTTCCTGGACCCTTTAACCTGCAGGCCCAGAAAGGAAGCACAGCTCCCAAGGGGTCCTGGTTCATAATTAAATGACAAGGGTATTGTGGAGGGAAGAGCAGTCTCTTCCTCACTGGGGCCACTTGCTGGCCTCTCTATTCCTTTTTCTGTGAGTTAATTCCCACTGATGAGGGAATTAACCAGCGACTGTTGGTGAACAGCTACTCGTGCAAATGAGCCCAGCATTATCTTTGGACATCCCGTAAGTAAACACAGAGGAATTGAAAGACAGACAAGTTCACCTCTGAAGTCCTATTGGTGCACATTTGGATCCCAACGACCATGCAGGAGGCCTGGGGTGTTTTCACTCAGTCACAGCCATGAAAATGTTGTGTATTTTTTCCCCTTTGGTGGAAAAATGATGGTTTTGCTTTCTTGAAGCATTCCTGCTGGCTTATTCATGGAACCCAAAGAGGGCGACCTCCAAGGAGGGCAGCATGCAGCGTGCTATTTCCCAGCCAGAGTCAGGGTTTGGCAACAAGCGAAGGCTGGAGGGGGCGGGACTGCTCAGTGCAGTAGGTGAGAGAAGAGTTGGCCAAAAGGTAGGAAAGACTTGAAACCAAAATCCACACTCTGATGTGCGGGGCCTCCCAGTGAGAAAAAACACTCACCAAACACCCACAGACTTATTTGGGTTGGAATAGGGTGTGCAGTGTCCAGGAGGCTATTGAAATAGAGAACCGATCCCCTTCAATGGGCTGGGAGAGCTGTGGAAAACTGGGGCAGGGGCTGGGAAGAGGAATGAAAGGGAGGATGCCCCAGGCAGGGATGGGGATACCTGGCCCAAAGAATCCATTTTGCAGCTTACTGGGGATGGAACTGTAGGCTGTGCCCCATGTGGGTGGTAGATGGAGAGACTTATAAGAAGTAGGGATCCATTTTCTTTTTCTTTTTCTTTTTTTCTAGGAGCCAGACAGACTTAGGTTGAATCCAGACTCTACCACTTATGAGTATTGGAATTGTGAGGGGAAGTCACTTAACTTGTCTGAACCTCAGTTTCCTAACTAGTTATATGGGAATAAAATTGGTTTTAATGAGGATTCAATTTAGTATTGCATATGCTACAAACACCAGCTTTTGCCAGTCTGGCCTTTATCAATTTTTAATAGATAGCTCTTGATTTTCCATCTGTTAAGAGCTGTCAAGTTGTATTTACAGAACACAGCTTCAAGCAGTGGTTTTTGAGTATCTCAGCCTAGTATAAATCCTGACTACCTTTTTTTAATTCTTTTTTTATTATTTTTAAATTTTGTTTTGAAAAGAATAAAACCAAGCAAAATAAAACAGAATAGAGTCAATCAAAACAAATCAATGAACATGGTACAAGATAAAAGAAAATCAATTATAGGTACCATAATACCTCTTGTTCTAATAGGTAAACAACAATGGCTACTATAGTATACCTTGTTATCTTCACAGTAGTTGTCCATTCCATCAGGTATAGCAAAATCAGACCAAAACAAAACAGAATAGTTTTATTCTGACTCTATCTTGTATTAACTAGATTTATGACTTGCAGTAAATTTTCTCTGATATTGCTTCTATCATAAAATAATAGTGATAATAATAATAATAATAGTCATCTCATTGTTTTATCAAGAGAACTAGTGATGATAATGCTTGAAAAACACTTAGCATAGTACCTTACTATGCTAAATCAGTGTCATGAGGACCATAAATGTAGCCACGATGATAGTGCTAGGGATGCTTCCATTGTGATAAGTCTTCTAAGGACAAGTTTTGCATAGTCTAGATCAGTGACAGTGAACCTGTTAGAGTTTTCAGTGATGACAAACAGCTGGCTGTGGCATGCATACCATAGGTTTGCCACCACTGGTCTGGACCATGATTCTCAACTGGAAATACTCAGGAGATATTTAAGAATATCTGAAGACATGTCAGTTTGTTATAATCATAATAGTGGGAATTACTATTGACATAGAGTAGGGAGAAAGCAGGGATGCTGCTAAACCTCCTACGGCACACAGGACAACAAAATTTTCTATCCCAAAGCATCAGTAGTGTCAAGGTTGGAAACACTAGTCTATACCAGGCACATTGGCAAGGTCTAAACATATACAGTAGAAATAGAAGGCCTACCTGAATTAGTATCGGGATAGCTAAATTTCTTAGTTAATTAAATACAAAGCATGTGTTACTCTCTAGGTTATACCTTCCAGAGAAAAGGACCATTGCCTTAGTCACCTTTGTCCTCTGAGCTTGGCATAAATTATGCATTCCCTAAACATCTTTCAAACCAATGCATATTGTCAACTGATGAGAATCTCCATGGCAAACTTAAACATATTCCTAGGAGCTGATAATCTGGGCAGGATTTTCACCTTGAAGCAAAATGGGAAAATGGGTTCATTTTTGGACAGAACATTAACTAGGGTGCTCAGAATTGGAACTGAGAAACTGAAGTAGCAGAAAACACAGGAAAGTTACTGCTTGGCATGAACTACCAATCTGGGACTGGGAAGGCTGGGAGTGGATTTGCCTTTCTAATTAGGTTTGACTTGGGCTAATATTGAAGTGAGCTTTTGTTCCCTGAGCAGACACCAGCTGGGAGGTGGTCCAGGAACGTGCTGGGTGGCAGGGTGAAGTCAGCCTGATATGACACATTTTCTCTGGGTGATCCACACATAGACACATGAGACCAGTCTATAAACTTAGCTCTGACGCAGAATGTCCTGAGAGGTCAGACTCTTGAGTCACTCTGGATGACAGTTCAAACCCAGGCCCTATTACTTGCTCGCTGTGTGGCCTTCCACAATACATTCAGCTTTTCTGAGCTTTATTTTTCCTCAATATGGAAAATACAGATGAATAGTATCTATGTAAATAAGTTATTTTAAAAGTTAAAAAAAGTTAAAACAAAGAGATAACTATAAAGTTATTTCTTATTTTGACTTTTATGATAAAAATTTAGTTATGAAATTATTTTGATTTTTATCATAAAAAATTTAGAATGAGCTAAAACTCATTATAACACATACTTGTTTAGGGAAGAACTCCTATAACTAAATAATTATTTACTTAATTTTTGTGTTATTTCTACTCTCTACTAACACCTGAATTCTCATGCTGCTAATTTCTTCCACCCCCTTACAATTATCCTGAGAACCTACTCCAGGCCATTCCTCCTAAAGCATTCTGCTCATCAAGCCACTACAGGGGTTTCATTCTTGCACTATCTGGTATCTACAACATCTTCATCTTTAACATCTGCTAATGCCTGCATTCCACACACAAATGAATTCTGAGTCATATCCTTCAGGAAATTTGTTATTCTCATAATGTCCCTATCATTCCTATTCATTCAAGTATTTGCTCCTTCTCTTCCCTCAGCTTGAATTAACCCTTTTGAATGAAATCACACTCAATGTTCAAGGTTCAGATCACATCCCATCTTCTTGCAACAAACCTCACTTAATTTCTGCTCTCTTAATTGTAAGTATGCCTGTTACTCCTCAAGCATTCAGAACACTTGCTGGCTTCTGGTTCCTGCTACTTCAGTGGTCTATACACATATTTTTATTCCTTTTGCAATGAGGAGCTTGGCATACAGGAATCTTTGTGATCCTTCCTGTCATCATTTCCCTAGCATATAGAATAGTATCTTGCTCAAGGGAAGCACTAAAAACAGTTCAAACAAACCTCAAAATCTCCAGGGATTTTATTTCTTAAGGGAAGTTCTATGGCCAAAAGTGTATATAAGCCTGAGGAGTCACATAGTCAAAATATTTCCTTGATCAGAAAAAGAATATTAGATTAAAACTAAGAGCCAAGTGTGGTAGGTGGCACACACCTGTAATTCCAGCACTCTGTGAGACTGAGGCAGGAGGATCATAAATTTGAGTCCAGTTTGGGCAATTTAACAAATTAGTAAGACGCCATCTCAATTTAAAAAAAAATTAAACACATGTGTAAACACCGAATCGTCTCCCTAGTGTAAGAAACTGAAAGACTCAATAAGGTACAAAATTCCCGATAAATATGGAGAAAAGGTTCTGAAGTCCAATGGTGCTTTTATTATTTGATTTGATTGGCTTAAGTCCCTTTCCTACTATTTGATTGCAATATGTGAGAAGATAAGAATAGCTCTTTTGAAAAATGGGACATTACGGTAGCCATTGCTGGTTTCTTGTTGTCGGACTTGAAGGCCTGTAATGCTCTTTTGTTTTATCTGGTTTTATATTACTTTGTTTTGTTTGAGTTTATTGTCTGTAAATGTGTGAACAACCATTTTGAAGAAAGCAAGAGACACTAGGGTAACCATTGTTAATCTCCTGTTGTTATGTTTTGAAAACCTGCATAGCTTGCAGTGTTCTGTTCTGAAATGCTATATTATGTTTGACTGTATTCTGTTTTCTTTTGCTTTATTTTGTCTTATTTTGTTTTGTCTTTGTTCTCTTTAAAATAAAAAAAAATTAAAAAGGTTGGGGATACAGTTCATTGCAAAGACCTTGGATTTATTTTCCAGTACCAAAAAATATAAAATAAAAATAAATTATAAATACTGAGAAAATCTGAGAAAAGTGAAGATTTCATTATTAATAATGTATTCATATTGATTCCTCAGTTATGACAGATACACATAATGATGTAAGAGTTAACAAAAGGAAAAAAATGAGTACAGGCTACACAGTAGCTCTATGCTACTTCCTAACTGTGTTGAATACCTCACGAGTAAACGAGACAGGGTATTTGGATTTTACAGTCATATTGCTGCTGTTGTTGCTGTCATTTTGCTTTTGTTGGTTTTTAATTGTTTGCTTCTTGATTTTTCTGTTTCTTTCTCTTTAAAATAATAAAAAGACTTAAAAGAAAAGAGTAGTTATGTATCTATGCAAAGGTGATTATCCCTGAAAAAGTGGTTTCAAACTCTTTTTATACTCGTTCATTTAACAATAATAATATTTTAAAGTGCACAAATCCTGGGATAGAATAAATTAATGCAATCTGTACAAAATGCCTAGCACACAGTAGGTGCTCAATGATTGTTCCTATGCCTTATCTATATGAGGTTTGTGGGCAAATCACTTAGCCTGTCTATGGACCTCAAGGTACTTATTATTGAACAAAGCACTTGTTATTTGTTATACAAAAACTATAGCTACTGCTGCCTTCTATTTGGACAACATGATTTTCATCAGTGGGGAAAGTACCACGGGCCATTCTTTTCTGGTCATCTTCTTGCCCCTAATACTATGCTTAGCATTTTTGCTAATATCTTCTTTGTTGTAATTCTTAGGTGGATGTAACATTATACACACACACACACAAAAAAATGCATGCACACACACACTAACACATACATGAGCAGTGGCTCACACATACATCTTTATAAATAAGGAAGATGACTTCTTATCACCCTCAGGCACAACAAGCTGTACTCCAAATGGTATTTCTACAGTATTGATGAACCCACTTATGACCAATTGTGAGGTCCCTGGAATGCGCGAGATCTTCTGAGATTACCATTGTCATGGTTCTAACTGGGATGGCTGAAAGATTATGCAATGTTCTTTCTCTGTATGTCTGGCTAACTCAGAAAATCATGCTACATTTCTCAATCTACTCTCAATCTACTTACCTTCCAGATAGGCTTAATGAAGACTGAATTATTTGACACACAGATTTGCAGTGGGAGTCACAGAGTAATCAATGAGAAAATGTTTTAATTACCAAGAATACACAATGGAGAGAGGACAGTCTTCATTAAATGGTGTTTGCAAATGGAATGCAAAAGAATCAAATTAGATTCCCATCTTATACCATGCATAAAATAATTCCAGCATGTTGGGAGGCGGAGGCAGGAAGATTGCAAATTTGAGCCCAGCCTGAGCAACTTAGGAACTTGGTGTGATCCTGTCTCAAAATTTAAAACTGTCTGGGGATGTAGTTAAGTGTGAAGCCTCCGAGTTCAATCCCCGGCACTGCCAAAAAGTCAATTTAAAATAGATTGCAAACTTAAATCTAAAACCTCAAGCTGCACAACTACTAGAATAAAACAGAGAAAAGCTTCACAACACTGTTCTTGGAAACAATTTCATAGCTATGACATCAAAGCATGGGCGACAGAAACAAAAACTGGTAAGTAAAATGCATCAAACTGAAAAGCTGCAAAGCAAACAATTAACAGAATGAAAATGTGGCCAATGAAATGGGAAAATATTTATAAACCACATATAAGTGGTAAATTCCCAGAAGATATAAGGAATTCCTGTAACTCAGGAACTAAAATACCACTAATCTGTTTGAAAATGGGCAAAGGATCTGAACACGTATTTCTTGAAAGAAGACATGCAAATGGCCAACAGGTATGGGAAAAGATGCACAGTGTCACTAACAGTAGGAAAGTGCAAATCAGAACCACAATGAGACACCATCTCACACCTGTTGGGCTGGAGATTATAAAAAAAAAAGAAAGAAGAAAATAAAAGGAAACCAAAGGAGCAAGCAAGAAAGAAATTAAAAGTGACACATATTGGTGAGGTTGTAGAAAAATTGGAACCCTTGTACACTGTTGGTGGGAAACAGTGCAGCCTCCTCAGAAAATTAAAAATGGGACAACTATGGGTATCTAAGATAATTAAAATCAGGATCTCAAAGGAATCATGGCTTTATGTTCATACTGCATTATTCATAAGAGCCAGAATATAGGAACTGAAATGTCCATCAACTATATATACAATTGACTAGTATTCAGCCTAGAAAAGGGTGGCCTAGTATTTGTGACAACATAGATAGACCCAGCAGGCAAAGGTCAAATGAAATAAATCTGTCACAAAAGGATAAATATATGATTCTATGTAGACAAAGATGGAAAACAGTCCAACTTACAGAAGCAGAAAAAAGAATGGTGGCTGCCAGGGAGCTGGGGAGTTGTTATTCAGTGAGTATAGAGTTATAGTTCCACTTGATGAATAAGCTCGAGAGATTGCTTTGGCACATAATGCCCATAAATAAAATGCAGTCTTGTGCACTTAAAGATTAAAGATCCAATGTGAAGTGTGGTTACCACCACAACAAGTAAAAGAAAGAAAAAAGACAAGAAAAGGAAAAGAAAGAAAAAAGAAAAAGAAACAGGAAGGGATACGAGGAGGCGCCTTTTGGAGGTAATGGTACGTTTATGACCGTGATTGTGGCGGTGATATCTAGGGCGTTCACATGTGGTTAAACTTCTAAAATTGCACACATTAACATGTGTAGATTTTGGTGTATTAGGAATATTTTGGTAAAGTTGTTCAAAGAAAAAGCGCCGCGCTGAAAGCACAGTGGACACAGATGAAATTGTGAGCGCCTGCTGGTCCTCAGGTGCCTGTGTTTGTGCGTGCTGGTGGTGCGTGCACCTCTGCCTTTGGGAAACCACTCTTGGACTCCTGCAACTGCTTTGTCTGATGGCTTCATGAATCAGAATGTCTGCAAATATGTGCATCTAAAGTGACCTTACTTGTTGACTGACGATGAAAGGCCAGCCCCCTTTATAGAAAGCTGGAGCAGCCTCTGAGGTGGACTTTACATTCCAGCATCCCCTGGAATTCAGGCTGACTTCAGGTTAAATTCCCTGCTGGTTTGACTTCCTGCCCTTCCCTGTTCTGCCTCGTCTGTCCCTTCCAGGTTCCTCCTGGGAGCACTTCCTTTCTAATTGACTTGCACACCAATGTTATCTCAGAGCATGCTCCCCCGGACCCTTACTTCAGCCAGAGCTGTAACATGACATGACGATGTAATTCCTCCTGGAAACTTGGCGATTACAAAAATACGTGCTTACTTAGCATCTTCTTAGACACTGTTCAGTGCTTTTTACTGAAAACACGCATCATCTCATTTAATCCTTACTTCAACCCTTTGTAGATAAAGAAGCAGGGGGTTTAGGGAGATTAAGTAATTGTCCCAAGATTATATGGTAGCTTAGCGGTAATTAAAGATAAAGCCTGATTGGACCTAAAATTCCTGCTTTGGTTTGCTGCATCAAACTGAAATTTTGGGGAATGTATCCCCCCCCAACACACACTTTTCAGTCATTTTTCCTACTTTTCCTTTTCCTCCTACCCACTTGCAGTCATGTTAGCCCAAAGGCAGGTCGGAGGAGAGAATCATGTTCTTCCATCAGTCATATCAGAAACAAAACTCGACTCACGGCTTGGCAAGAACAAAGGTAGTGATTGATCTTTGGTTGCTGCTCCAAATGGCAACCACATTAAAACCAGTCCTGCCTCTGTCCTGGGTGAAGAAAGCATCATTCACCACATTTCCTATCCTTCCTGGGCAACTGTTTGCTTGCTGCCTTACAACCCAGGTGTGAGGAGTGAAGTGAGCTGTCAAAACAGGATGTCACGTCCAGGTGAGGATGAAGGAGGAGAGGTTCTGGTGGTATTTCTGCAGGAAGCCGGAAGGCCAGTGATCTGATGATAACTTTGAATGGCTGTTGGTCATTTTATTACAGTCATGGCTCACTGACGGTGATACATTGAGACATGTGTTGAGAGGCAATTTTGTGGTTTGGCAATCATAATAGAAGATGGTGAACATAAATCTAGACCCGACTACATACTTGGCTATAAGGTAAAGCCTTTTGCTTCTAGCCTAGAAACCCCAGAACCTGAATACCCTGATTTGGTAACTAGTGTGCTATTGTCCTGAATGGGATAGGTGACTGTAACCTAATGGTAAGTATTTTTGTATCTTCACGTATCTAAATAGGTGTGTTTACACCAGTATTACCACAAACACATGAGTAATGTGTGGTATTTCAGCATTATGATGGCTGTGAGGTTACTAGGGGGTAGGACAGTTTTGATTTCATTATTGTCTTACAGGGTTACTGCTGTATATGTTGATAAAATGCACATGTTGGCAAAGCATGGCACATGACTGTATTTGAGTCCACAGAGTGTCTTAAGCATCTGCTCGATGGTAGATGCCAAACAGACAGATAGGTAAGGCTTGGTTTCTGCTCTGGGGGAAATAGCAATATATGGATGAGGCATTCAGCAAAGCAGAGCCCAAGAGAATTTGGAGCACAAAATTGAGAACATCAGATCTGCCTTCATGGAAGGCTTCAAATGTGGAGCAGCACATAAGTTGCAGTGCAAGATGGTTGTGCTTTATTCAGTAGTAACCAAGAAGATGAGTTGGAATGTTGGAGGTATTTCAGATGATGGGGAAGAGATTCAGGAAAGGTGCAGAGGTCTTAGATGCACAGCATATTCTAGGAATGGTTCAGAGTAGCTGGAGCTGCTATGATGGGTACTGGTAAGGGAAGCAGTTATAGTTTATTCAAAGTTTATTAGGTGTTTTCTGTGTACTGCATAGATGCAAATACTATAAAAGATAACAGAGATGAGTCGATGTAGCCTCTTATCCCTTTGTTGCTCACAAGTGAAGGAGACAGTCAAAGAGATGGCTACAGCTATGTGAGATGTGTTATGAGTAGGCACAGGGACATGGATCTGATAGAGCCAGGAGGACTTCATGAAAGAGACGGCTCTTGAATTAAGCCTTGTTGCTAAAAAAGGGAATAATGAAGTTGGGAGTGGCTGGATCACTGATGGGAGTGTTCTATGTCAAACTAGGGAGTCTGGACTTAGTCCAGTAGAGATGATTGGAATAGATGCATGTTTGGGTATAATAAGGGGGAAAGGAGTCACTATTGACATGGGTTTCAGAAAGACCTTTGAATAGCAGGTTAACCATAGGCAGGTTCTCAGGCCTCCTGCTCCCTCTACAAGTTGACTGATGTGGCTGTACCGTGTTTTCAGAGAGCAGTCCTGCTGCTCTGGCTAATTTGTGGATTTATTTTTATCACTGTGAATTGGCGCCTTTAAGATGTTAATCTCACAGTGAGCTGGAACAGGGTCGAAAAGGAGGCAGAGAAACGTTTTTCAATGCACTCCCCCGTACTGCATCCTCTCATTCAGTGTTCTGTAACAGAGGAGGAAATGGAAGGGAGCTCTGATTGCTGATGCGGTAACTATGGCAATGTGCAGGCTCCTGTTGTTTATGAAGTGCCTCAGTGGATGAGAGGCACCTTTGAAAGTGCCTGCTTGAGAAGAGGTGGTGAAACATGTCCTGATTGTCTGCCTTTGACAAGCCTGTTTCCAAATGGGCACAAGCAGGGTTTTCGAAGGCTGAGTTTCAAAGGCACACCGGCCTTTCCACATAGAGAAAGGAGACAGGAGGAACGCTCAAGCCCTTGCCTGGACATCTCCTGCTAATGCCAGGCAGCTGTCCCTAAGCCCTCCCTCAAGCAACCCACAAAGCGAGGGCTTTGCTTTGAAACTAAGACCGCCCCAAATATACATCTATTTATAGTGGCAGCAAAATAACGCCGTCCCCTTGTTTCACATCCTTCTGCTAGTCCCACCTTCAGAGACTTTTGAACTCTCCGAATAAACCCTCTTCCCCTCTTTTCCTCAATGAATTATATTTGGCTTTTCACTGAACCTCCCAGAAAATAAAGTTAGATTTGCATTTCAATTAATCTCTGCTACTTGTTTATCACTGTGTGACCTTAGAAATGTCATGGAGGCTCCCTGAGCTTGGGTTTTCTGATCTGTAGAACTGAGATGACGGTGTCTATTTTAAAAGGCTAAATGTTGTTTGCAAAGCCTCTAGTCTTATGTAATGCACAGAATGAATAATCAAATCAATGGTGTTTTCTTTCACTTTCCATCTTCATCGTATCCCCCAAATCTGTGAGCTCTGTGGAGAGAGAATGAATCTGGCACTTCTCTGCTTCCAGCTCAGTGTTTAGTGAGTGCCTAAAAGGCACAAGCTAGAGAAATGAGACTGCATCAAAAGCTCCTGCTCAAACGGTTTATGCGGTCTGATCAGTTTACACATCAGCTAGTCAGTTAGACTACAGAGCTTGTTGAAGCCGACATCACAGATGAGGCAGGTAATAGCACTGCTGCTGGGATTCTGACTTCCCCAGCTCCTACACCAGGAGCTCGATTAACAGATGAAAGCACACACTGATCTCACACCCAAGACAGAAAACCCTAGCACCTGATGTACTGAGGGGAAGAGTGGTGGCTTTGCAGAAACCATGGAACATTTAAAAACAAAGGCAAGAAGGGTACCCTCCGAACACCCCCAGGGGTCGCCCTATTCAACATCTTCAGATTCTTAGGCAGATGCAGAATCTTTCCAACACGGTCGCCTGTTGCTCCTCTCTTTCTGTGGCATTTGCTTCTCCCTGCTTAATCAATCCACTTCATTCTTCTTTCCAGTCTCTACCCTACTTGCATCCTTCCTGGGAAGTTTTCTTCAACCCTTTCCCTCCATTTCCGACCAGAAGAGTTTGGTGGCTTGTATGTTACCACTCAGGAATTAACTTCATTTTTAAAATAACTTTTTGGTGTGTTTTATTTTTAAATTGTAAAACAAAGGTATCACAGCTAAAATTAGAAATTTTAAAAATAAAAAAATCTGTCATTCCTAATCTGTATATTTTAGCATAGACATTATAATACCTATTTTCTGTGCTTTAGTTTTATAAGCATTTAACTTATGTATAAGAAACTATTGTACACGATTTTATCTATTGCAGTCGTAAATCAAAATGCTAGCATTTTCTGATGTTGCAAGATAGTACTTACTGTCATCAATTTTCCTGGAAAGATTTACGTGATGAGTAGGTTTATTCTCTTGGTTAAAACTGTTTTTGATGGTTTGTCTTCACAAAATGTTTTTTTTTCTTTTTCTTTGTGATAAATAACAATGAAGAGAGGCTACCTGCTTCTTTGCCTGTACACTTGTATGAGTGAGAATCTTGTTTCCACAAGTTAAAAAAGTTTTTAATATTCTGTTTCTTGCATCACAGCCTAGTATCTTGCTCTCCCCTATTTAGCTCCACACAATTGGGTAGAGACTCAAACTTCTCCTGTCTTGTAGTTTCACCATCTTCTAGGACCTCAAGTGCCCTAGAAAGAGCTTCATCATCCAGTGGGCAGATAAAGGAAGAGACAGTGCATGAGGGATTTCAAAGAAGGTTTGAGGGTCTGGTTAGACATTTCCAAGATTTGCACAAACACATCATAGGCAGAGCTCACTCACATGACTTCAGCTAACTCCAAAGAATGCTGAAAAACACAGTCCTGATAGGTACCCAGGGAGAAGCGCAGATGGCTTTGGTGAGCATCTTGCCAGTCTCTGCCACTACTTTTTCTTTATTTTATATAATTATTTAAGTTTGATTTCTAGAAGAGTAATTTCAAAATTCAAAATATATTTGTTGGTATTAATACATATTAGGGCACCATTCCATTATCTATGCATTCCTTTGACAAATATTTGAGTGTGTGCTACGTTACAGGTACTATGCCAGATGCACACTAGGATACCATACAGAACAGACATTTACTTTGAATTGCAGCAAGAAGGACAGGCAATTAGCCAAGCTGTCTCTTACATGTTCTCTTGTTTTACTCTTGAATATTTTCATGTATATAAATCCCCATCCAATGTTTGGATGCTCTGAGGACTACATATTTCTGTTGCAGTGCCTAGCTCAGTGCAGAAGGCATGGAATCCAACATGCTACAGGTTAAGTAAATGATGTGATCATTTATCAAATATACCTCATGAATTAAGCTCTGAGAGGTGAGATGATTGACTAAAGTTCTAGAGATATCCTGAGACACAATAAGTAAAGTGTCCAGACGAATTAGACAAGATATCAGATAGTGGTTCCCCAAGGAAAGGAAAAATGCTTTCTGAGCATTAGAAGGGCTCTCCTTGCCTTCACTATGTTCCTGAAATAAACAAACACAAACATCACATTCACTCACACGAAGAGGGCTTACGGCTAACACTGAGTCCCCTGCCATGTTGGTAAAATTTCTATTTAAGCTAATGCTAAGAACAAAGTGAATTTATTAGTGTGAATGTGTCTTGGCCAAGTTCAGCTCACAAAAGGGACAAATCTGTGTTTTTGCATCCATTTAAAACAATGTAATTCATTTTTATGTACAATGCTGCCTGTTTTAAGTTACTGAGCTTCCTTTTTTCTCAATAAAGCTTGTGAAGAGTGTCTCCTCTCTACTGGGGATTTGCACCCCCCCACTCCTATTCTCATATTTCTCAACACCTGTTGGGCAGCTGCTATGTTCTCCCCAAGCAGTGGCTGCATTTACAAGGACTGAATTCTAACAATATGGAAAGTTAGTGATATACTTAAGGGATTTTCAATATGAATTTAACTAATAGATTGCTGGAACCACACTCTCATATTTCCTATGTACTTCTGTGGTCTCCATTAAGGAGCAATATAAAAATATCAGAGCTACAGAGTTCACTGGTAACACAGCTATGAATCTTACATCTGCTTGTAACCATGTAAACACAATACTTCTGTGTGTGAATATGCATGCCTATGTAACTGCATATCTATGGTTTCTAGATATAATAATGGTTTCTTAGTTGCAATACACTATTAGCTAACACTGAACATTTAGGTGTCAAGCATTGTTCTAAGTATTTGTATTCAGTGATGCAGGCAAACCTCAAACCACTTAAATGGGTAGCAACTATTATAATCCCTAGGTTAGATGAGAGGAAAATAAACCTCAGAGGGGTTAAGCAACAGGCTTCAGACCACAAAGCTAGTAAGTGGCAAAGCCAAGATTTCAGACTGGGTATATGGATCCACATTCCCTGATCTTAACTGTTGTGTAATACCTACATTTAATTTATTATAATAAATTTATTAAAATAGTACAAATGAGATTACTATACTTTAAAATTTGCAGCAAGTCATTGAGATAAGTAAGCAAACATTATCAGAGTCACGGTTAATATTAATATAATTTTCCCCAGTAAAAGTGACACTCAAAAAATTAAATGACATTTTAAAGTAAATGTGGCCATAAGAACATTCTGCACCCTGGATATATATATATAAAATCATGTACAATATGCTATATATACTATATATAGTATAATATATGGTATATATGATAATATATAGGGTGTTGTGCAAGGCCTAAAGTGCATGGTACTTAGGTGTTTATAAAATATATATTCAACTATATATTTACATATAAAGAGTATTAGAATTACTTGAAATGTCATGTAGAGACAAATGCATTTAAAGACGCAAGGGCACTATCCAGCTCTTCTCAATATATGTTTACTTTAGAATCTTTTACAATTGAAATGCCCTACCCTAGGAGGAAAAGTAAAAACATTTTATAGTCTAAAAGAATTAAGTTCCATATTTCTTGTGAAAACAAAATTCACTGCTTAGTGACAAAAAGGTTACAGGTTTCTTATAATACTCCAATAAGCCAGGTTATTAAAATTTCCAAGCCACTCCACATTCCACAAATACTTTATGTATCTGTGGAGGTTTGAGAGGAATGAGATGAAAGATCGCTTGAGCCTGGGCTCTGTTCTTAATTCTGCGAGAGACTGGTCTTTGATAACCAGGAACTAGTTCTTTCGTCTCTCTGGGCTTCAAGTTACTCATTTAAAAAAATAAGAGTCTAAGGATATCATTAGTAAATATTCAAGGGACCTTGGAATTCTGATCGACATTTATTCAATGTTACTTCAAGCAATAAAGGTGACTGAAAAGTGGTTATTACTAGCTGTGACACTGAGCAACTAGGAACCAACACCTAGTAAGACTGAAAGAATGAGGCAAAAAGAAAGTATTTGGCTTTGTCACTTCTTTCTGCATTTGGAGATTCATTCATTCCAACTTGAAATAATTACTGAACACTATCCCCCAGGCACTGTTGTGGAAGAGAGAGAGAGAGACAGAGAGACAGAGAGGATGAAAGAGAACTGGGAATCAACACTGAAGCCTTGGCCCTCAGGGAAATTATGCAAGGCTCCAGGACACTGGACTTTAAGCAAATGAATAAGATTGTATGGTGTCCACGACTTACTGAGTACTTCAGTGAAGAAAGCAGATTATGAATGGAGAAAAAGTGTGGAGGCGTATTCTATTTTTCATTTGACAGCAGACTTGATTAGAACTGGTATAAATAGATATCTAGGTGTCCGTCTCATTTGGTGAGAATAGTTAACTGTTGCAGAAGTATGTATGTATTTGAGTACTGCTGCTGCCCCAAGTCTAACTGGTGCTGTTCTATCGGAGACAGTTATGAAACATGAAGAAAATGCATTCTGAACTACATGTGAACCAAAAGTTTTCAGATAACAAATTATGGAGTTTTGCCCTGCTGGTCTTAAGAACAGGGGGTAGGGCTAAAAATCCAAATGGGAAAGTCATCATCTGGTGGATGAGGTTTTGATCAAGCCAACTGGCTGGGTGATGTTCCCTAGGGACTGGATAGAGGTGGCAAGGATGCAACCACAGCCCATGCCACCATCACCATGGTTCAAGGAGTGCTGAGGTAGACAAAGGAAGGATTTATTAGAGAATGGGAAAAAAACAAAGAGAGATTGTTACCCAGAAAACAAAGTATTTCAAGAGCATGGCAAGAAGGAGTGATTACCTGGGTGGGAAGTGGCTGATGGATCTAAAACAAGTATTGAGCATGTGAAAGAAAAGAGGCAGTGATATCAGAAATGCTCTCTACCATTATCACCCAGATTTCTTGTACTGACAGTCATTCTCAATACACATTTGATCCCACATCAAAATAATTGCATAATGATTGATTCTTCAAGGTGTTTAAATTACTTACCTTGGCAGAATGTGCAGAGTATTCCATGGAGGCAGTGTATACAGCTACAAGTATTAACCATCAAGGCCAGAAAGATCTGTGTCCAAAATCCACACCCAGTTATGTAGCTCATACTTCCACAGGTCAAACTTTGCTAAGTTACTTAACATTGCTGAATCTCAGTTTCCTCATCTGAGACCAGGGGGCTGTCAATAACAATCTCAAATACATATTAGACCTTAAAAACAGTAACTTGCACCAAGAATTTGGGCACAGAAAGAGTCCTCCAAGTTCTTTCCTTTTTTTAGGGAAAATGGACAACCTCAAAGCAAACCACTGTGATAAGGCAAAGGATAACCTGAATGGGTCCCCAGGAGATTTGACTGGGGCACAGAGCCTGGCATCTTCTTTTGTAACATCCTAAGAAGCATCTGTTGCATCCCACAGCTTTAGAAGCAGAGGTCAAGAGCCAATAGATCCAAACTCCCATGTGTTTTGATTAAAACAGCACTTTTAGTGGTTTGGCCAGTTTGTTAAGTACATACTACTTTCTGGTTTGTTGTAGTTCATCTTTTTCTCAAGACATCACTCATTTACATGACCAACATGTCCCCTGAATTGATTTGAGTTTGAAGCTCACGGAGCAAATAACTTTTCTTGTTCATTTAAAATACGTTACAGTTTTTACAACCAGCACTTCAAGAAGTTCTCATTCAGAGCACTTTTATTTATTGGACGCTATAGACACAATGCTCAGGATCTGCACTCTTGGCAACTCCACACAAAATGCCTTAGGTTCAATAATAAAATGATTGCCTCTCAAATAAGAAAGATGAATTGAAAATTTAAGTAATAAATGTGTTCGCCCACAAAACATTTACAGCAGATCAAATATTCAACTATAATTCAATTTGGGTAGCTTTATATTTCAAAAGCAAAGTTTAAATCACAAGAATAAAATTAATAACTTTTTCTTTAGGCAACTTGAAATTATAGAAAAGTATCAAAATATTTTCATGCTATTAGGGAAAATTACATTTTGTGTTAATGTGGGGGTATAAAATGTGTTCTTTAGAAACTATAGTTACTCTTTTTCTTATTTCCTTTTGTCATTCTTTGGGGAAATGTATTCCATACATTTGACCTTTTTTTTATTTTCTCATTCATTTCCTCCAACCCTTTCTCCAAGTTATCAAAGAAATGAGGAAGAAAATGGTCATAGATGCTTCCATATTCATACATTTTTTCCTACTGTACAACCTTATGTCTTTAGAATCTGGCACATTGTATGCGCTCAATAATACTTAGTGGCTTAAATACCTGCTGGAGTGAAGGCAGAGGCAGTGGGACTAAGGTACCTGAGGGCCTATTTTATGTGGTTCTGGTTGGTGCATCGTAAGGTGAATCATAAAATTGTTACTTTCAGGGAAGCAATGTTTCCAGCGCCCCTTGCTTCTAAGTGGAATATGGAACATAGTTGCTACCAAAGAGGCATAAATATAAATCTATTTGGGTTTCTGGAATGCCTTATTTTTTGATGCAATGAGATGGGCGCAGCTAAGGTATGACATTCTCTCTTCCTGCTAGAATACAGGTGTGACCCCTGGAGGAACAGACAACATTTGGATAATGTAAATTGATGAGCCAACATGATTAGAATGGGGAATAGAAAGCTGGAAGGACATTGTGTCTTTCATGTCATTGACAAAACTCTGCTGCACTGCCCCACACCACATATTTCCATATTGTTTATAATGAGATCAATTTAAATCCTATTTATATAACCACAGCAAGTCAAGACTTTGATTTTATTTGTCTTTGTTATCAATGTTTTTGTACTTGTGACCAAAGTGTTATCTGGTTACTACACCATGGAAGATGATAGTTAAAAGTTGACAGAAGATGTAAGGTGTTGCCATTAAGGACATTCAAGAAATTTGTGCCTCAGAAGCTGAAGGTATGAATATTCTGGAAGGAAAGTGACTGGGTATACAGAACTAATAATAAAGCATTTAAGAATTCCACCATGGCCAGGTGAACAGGGAACACATACAAGGTATTTCTACCATAAAGTCTAGATATAGATGGATGATAAACATAATACATCAGGCCAACCACAGCTTCCTAGTATTAAAAATGACACAGAAATTGAATTTTGAGTATGTAAAGAAATTGATGCCTAGCATGTTCCTTACATTATTCACTTATTAATCTCAGTGTTCTCATCAGCAATTTTGGCAGGAGTAGGGACAACAAGTGACTCAAGCTAAGCTTGTAGGAATTGCATGAATATCGTGTTTCTCTGATTGATTCAAAACATCCTCTTCTAGACTGTGAGACCCTTCAGGGCAGGGAGCAGAGGAGAGGAAAGAGTTTTCATATTGAGTTTGAGTGACTGTAAGATATGATTGCAAGACGACTTCCAGGCAAGTGAATAAAAGATTGGGAAGCGGTTTTTCTGAAAGGACTGATTTTAGATAAGGAATCAAGGAAGGAAGTTATATTTTGTCCAGTGGCTCTTTATAAGTAAGTATGTATTCAGAGATTTCTGAAAGCTCTATCTTTAAGATAATTGATTAAATTTTTTTCCCAGTTTCATTTAGATTTTTTTATATTGTGATGTAGATGTGGCATTAATAAGCTCGATGGCATGGCTTTGATCTCCAGTCCTGTTATTGAATTCTGTTCCTTGAGTACAGTTGTAGTGAGGTATAGGATGAGTTAGCTGCAGATTCTACATTTGAACATGAAGCTGTGGAGCTGGGTGTTCACAAAAGTGCCTTCCAGTTTTCAAACTCTATGCTTCTAGAATGCTGTGGCACAGATTCTGTTACCTCTCAGTCCGGAGATAGAATAGACCAAGAGGTTATAACTGGACCCAGAATTGCAAAGTTCATTATCCTCCAATTAGTTCTTTTATTGGGGTGGGATCTAATATTTTTAGTTCTTTATACTAAATATTAGTACTTTGTTCAAGGATTGGCTGGAAAAAATGTTTTCCCATTCTGTAGGTTCCCATTCTTCACTCCATTGATTGTTTCCTTTGCGGTGCAGGAGCTTTTTAATTTGATATATTCTCATTTGTTGATTCCTGATATTACTTCCTGTGCAGTTGGGTTCTGTTCAGAAATTCCTTCCCTATGCCATGTCTTCAAGAGTTTTACTTATTTTATTGTCCACCAGAGTGTTTCTGTCTTAACATTTAGGTCTTTAATCCAGTTTAATTTTAGTTTAATACATGGTGACATGCATGGATCAAGATTCAATTAGGCATCTGTATATGCAATTTTCCTCTCTATTCTGGTTACATATAAGTTTTAGAATTTTTTTCTCTAGTTCAGTGAAGGAGGCTGTTGGCATTTTGATTGAGATTGCATTAATATTCTCTGAGAGTAAATGGTTTTCATCACTTTCTTAGGTAAATAATAATTCATCAGCAGTAATTAGGTAAACCTGGTATTTGAGTTTGCTTTCTGGAGGATTTTAAGGCACTAATAAAGATCTTTTGTTCTTTATTCCAAAGTCTGCAAAAAGAGTAGCTTTACTAAGAAAAATGGACTTGGGGGAAAAAAAACAAACAAACATAGAATTGCCCTAAAAGCCCAATGTCTGGATCTTGAACCAACAAAATTATCTCTTCTGTTTAAAAAAAAAAACTTATAAAAATTACCTCATTGAGAATTCTAATCTAATACCTAATGCATGCCATCCTGGGCAATGGGCCATTGCTTAGTTTTATTACTCACTAGACATCAAACTCCACAGAGCGTTTGATTTTATGCATTCCTTTATTTCCAGAACCAAATATATTGCCTGGAACATAGAAGATAATCACAGATATTTAATGTATTTGTAGAAAAATTTCTTCCTGTAAAAACCAAAATAATAATATGAAGTAGGTAACTATTAGTTCAAATCCATTCCATATAAAAGTAAACTGAGGCTCAAAGAAATTAAATATGGGTCTGATATCACAGAACAGTCACGGTAGAGCTATGATTTGAATTTCAGTATTTTTACTCTAGAAAAATCACTCTACCAGATTGTATCTTTCAAAAAGTCATTTAAAATTGTTTGATTGACCATTAATATTTACACATATTTGTGGGACACTTTATATCAAAGAGATATCTGCACTGTCATGTTGATGATAGCACTGTTCACAAAAGCCAAGGCATAGAATCAATTTAAGTGCTCACAGACAGATGAACGGATAAAGAGAACGGTATACAGACAAAGTGAAATACAATTCATATGATGACATAAGTAAGCCTAGAGAACATCATGCTAAATGCTGCAAGTCAGATAAAAAAAAATAATGCATTAGCTTGCTTACATAAGGACTGTAAGAAGACAAACTCTTTTTAGACGTTGTCTTGGTTACTTTTCTCTCCTTGTTGACACAAAATACCTGACACCCAAAATGAAGGAAGGAAAGGTTTATTTCTTACAGTTATGGAGGTTTTAGTTCATACTCAGCTGGTTCCAAATTAGGGTGGCGTGGCTGAGGGGCAGCCTGGCTGCAAGCAGCAAGAGTAAACAGGGCAAGAGAGAAAAGCACGCCTCCTTCCAGTCCTTACATTGTATGCCCACTCCACCCCTGGGCAGGTGCAGCACTCACACTGCTAATCCCAGCACTAGACTACAAACCAATCACAAAAGCTAGATTCAGCTGCTTCCATGAGTACATGAAGCTTGGGGGGGCCACCTAGACACAAACTATAACAGACATAGAGAGTGGATAGTAAATTACTAAAGATGGGAAGCAAAGGGAATGAAGAGACGTGGGTCAGAGGGCACAAGTTTCAGGCAAATACAAGGGACCAATCACTAATTGTGCTCTCTTCTCATGACTCCCACTTACCTACTTCTTCCTCAACTCTCCAATCCTAGAACCGAGAGATTTTCAAGTACAATGTCATCAGTCTCAGTCATCAGCCATCAGTCTCTAAGAGGAAAGATTTTTTTTTAATTAAAAGTACTCTGCAACAAAAGATATCTTTCCCTAAGGCTAGACTAGTGTAATAAATATGCCCAATGCCAGTCCACAAAGAAGAGGAAAGAAAAGACTGACAGAGAAAGAAAACATGGAGAAGTAGGATTCTACAAGACAGGAGTTAAAAGGATCAGAGAGTGGGCCCTGAGGAAGTTTGCTTTTGCTGAAAGAGTTTAAATCACTCCTTCCCCATCCTTGTCTGTTCTAGTTACAATATTCTGCTTGTCCAAGCGCTTCAGCAATAACAAACCCAGAACATTCCTTGGTGTCCCCTTTGGAAGTAAATAAAGAGTATGCAAAAATCTCAGACCTGCTGCAGTTCTATGCCTAAGATTGCATTTTTCTCCTGGTTTCTGCAAGTAGTTCAACCATTTACAAATCTTCCTAAAACATGTTTTACAGGACAGGTAGGAAGACAAAAACAAAACAAAACAAAAAACAAACCTGTCTCTTGATAACTATTTGAATTAGCCAAGAACATTAGGAGAATGCTACTGTGTCAATTAAATAAAAAGTATCACACATTTCTTTACTGATCCATTATTTATTTCTGTTTCTTTGGTATGAATTGCAGGGCAAATATATGGGCACACCTCAGTGAACATGACATTTCTCTAGGAGAGTGTATTAGTTTTTCCTCTGGGATATCATCATAGATGACCTTTGATAAGCAGAACTGGTTCCAAATAGCTGTAATCATTTTTAATGCTCAAATTGGCACTACTTTGTCACTGACTGTCCTCTCTATAAACTGACCTACTTATCTTTTGAACTGTATGCTCAAGTACATTAGATTTTTTTTTAAATAAAAAGACACTCAGGATCATCCTTGGTTCTGCTTCCTTCAAAAAGAAAATCATTCAGTACAGAAATGATCTAAAGAACTATCTTTATCATTTTTTGTGGGGTAGTATTTGACATCTAAAACAGGTTTTTTTCTTTTAGATAATCACTTAGAGTAAAAAAAGAAAGGACTGATGCGCTCCCAAGTAGAAAAATCTACCTTTACATCAAAAAATTATGACTTAACTGATAGCTATTACTTTTACCGAATTTTTTTATCTTACTCTGTATAAAAGCTTATAATTCCAGTGTTCACATTTTTTCACAAAATAGTAATAATTGTCATAATCAATATGATATTAAAATTACAACTGATTCTAATCACCAAAAGATATTATTAAGAAAATAAATCAACAAGTGAAAATCTGGGAGAAGATATTTGCAAAGTATATATCTCACAGAATGATGGCATCTAAATTAAAGAACCCCAGAAAACTCAGTGATATAAAAACAAGCCTGTAAATGTATGAATAACCATTTTGAAGAAAGCAAGAGACACTAGGGTAACCATTGTTAATCTCTGGTTGTTATGTCTTAAAAACCTGTATAGCTTGCAGTGTTCTCTTTTGAAATGCTATTTTATGTTTGACTCTATTCTGTTTTCTTGTGCTTTTTTCGTTGTTTTGTTTTGTTGTGTACTAGTCTCTTTAAAATAAAATAAAAAAAAACAAGCAATTCAATGAAAGGAGACAAAATATTAAACACACGCTTCATAAGTGAATGTGTGCAAATGAGTGTTAGGTGCAGGAGACCATGCTCAGCGTCGCTAGTCACCAGGGAAATACAAATTAAATCTGCAGTGACATAACACTGCACATTCACTACAGTAACAACAATTTTTAAAAATGGATAATTGGATACATTTGTTGTTGGTGAAATGTGTAAATCGGTACTTTGGAAAAATAGCTGGCTGTTTCATGTGAAACTGCACATGGATCTGATCTACAACCCAGTAATTCCAATCCTCAGGTATACCTAAAACATACAGCCACAAACATTCTTTTGATATACATTTGCATATACACATATTAAATGTACTTTTGTTGAGTTTTAACCAATGCATGCACCCACAGAACCCAAGCCCTTAAGGTTCTCTTATATCCATTCTAGTCAATCTCTATTCCCACCTTTATAAGTGACCATCACTTGCTCATTTTCTCTACAAAAGATAAATTTTGTTTCTTGGGACATTATTTATAAATGTAATCATAGAGCATGTATTCTGAGAGTGATTCTTTTTATTAAATGCTATTCTAAAAATTAATTCATGTTGCTTTTTCCTTTGTACATATGAATAGTATTCCATTGTGTGACTACATCATAATTTATTTATCCATATACTTGAGATACTTCCAGATATATCAAATAAAGTTTTTATCAACATTCTTGTACAAATATTCAAAAGAAAAATAATAAAGCAAATATTGAACTATAATCATTGATATCCATGCTACTTGCAATTTATTTTGAATTGCATTAGAGAATAAGCTGAACTTACGAATGAAGAGAAGGATGCCTCAGAATGAAAAGAGCTGGTGAACATAGGGGTGTTCAGAGTTTTTCAACTTTACCATGATTTGAATTATGTCCATAATTTTGAGGAGAATCACTGTTGCTCCAAATTTGAGTTCATTTTCTCCGTTCTTTATTTGATAGTTTTATAAGCACTATTGTGTTGGATACAGGGGGTGAAAGTTCCTATTTTCACCCCCACCTGAAAGACAACTCTCAGAAATAGAACAAATATTTCAAGATAAATCCAAATAAACAAAAGAATTCACAGATATCAATGACATCCAGGGTCTGTCAATTAGAACATAATGGGTAGCCCCATCATCACAACCATCAAGACTATTTTGGAGACCCTGGTTTGTGCTTACTAGGTAGAGGTATTGGTGTAAAACAAGTCACCTTGAAACACCATTTAGGATACCACAAAGCTAACAATGCCAAGCAAGGTCCACCAATGGGTGCTAAACTTGCTGTGCATAATTTAAGGAGAAACAGCACATTTGCATAGTCTCAAGTATATGTCTCAAGTTTTTTATTAATTATAATGGGAGATATAGCAACATTACAGTGCAGAAACCCAGCAAGTACCAAGTGATAAACATGTCAACATCATTTACCTCGTAACAAGATGCAGTGAGAGTGTAGACTTTCTGTGGTTGTTTTGCCAACTGTCAAGAAACAATTGTTTAACTTCCATCTAAACATTAGAAGACATCAGGCAAGTGCAAATTGGGTGTTATTTTACATACTAAGTGAAAGTCATGAAAGATAATGAGAGACTATCAGACTGGAAGAGACTTAGGTAACATGACAATGAAATACAACATGGAATTGTAGTGGGATCCTAAACAAAAAGACATCAGTAAAAATTTTATGAAACCTGAAAACAGCTGGTAGTTCAGTTGATAGCACTATATCAATGCAAGTTCTTAACTTTTCATAATTGTGCTGTGGTTACATAAGATGTTAGAAAAAGGCAAGCAAAAAACATTTGGGAGTGCTATTATTTTGAAACTGTTCTGTAAATCTATAATTACTGAAAACTAAAAAAGAAACAGAAAAGTCAGTTAATAAATAATAAAACAAAACTTTGGTTATTCGGGATAGAAAGGCGAAGGAGGAGAATGAAGAAGAGGAAGAGGAAGATAAGCTAAAGAGGAAGGTGGAGGAGGGGGAAAGGGAAAAGAAAACAACCATTCTTATTCCTCAACTGTCACAAAGAAATTGGGTAGATCGGAAATGATACATCTCAGCTGCCAGCCTGAGTTCTGTTTTTGTAGACCATTATAATGAAAACTCTAAAATCTTACCAAAAATATGAAAGAAAATCCACACAGAAGGAACCCCCACACACACCAATAGGGAATGGGGCTTTTACAGGTAACTTAAAATTAATAAAATCTATTTTAGTCAGTATGGTGGAGTGGAATGAAATGTTCAAACTCGTGGACTCTAGAGGGTCATCCAGATTCAACTCCATTTTCTATTTTCCACAATGGATATTAGTGTATCTTTAGATAAGTTATTGAACTTTCCATGCGCCTGTATCCTCATCAATAGAATGGGAATAGTAACAATAATAACATCTATTTCATATGTTCTTGGGAGGATTAAGTTGCATTAACACACAAAGCATTTGTCATTAGTGCTAACTTAATGTTAGTATCATTCATCAGGGGTTATCTATGCATTGGAATTATCATGCTATATGATCTGAAGAATTATTTTGATGTCCACTGACTTATTCAATATTTGCAATTTATTTACTGCACTTTACTTTCCATCATTGTGAACATAAGTTCAAG
>RJWT010002482.1:28052-40727 GCA_004365215.1 Cuniculus paca | reverse complement strand
GTATTGCTTTTCTCTCAAGCAAAAAGCATGCTAGGTATTATTTGCAGGTATCTTTCAAAGAAATTAAATATATTCAGCTACTCTTTATGAGCTGATTTCTTGGCTTGGACTTTATCTATTTTTATCCTCTCCTCCTCAGCTTCACCCTTACCCCTTACCCAATCCATCCCACTCTCTTTCCTTACTACAGTTTCCTGTTATTTCAAAGCAATTCAATTCAGTTCTCATTCCTGGAGTGTTTTACAGTTCAAGGCACCTGCATGATGCAAGGATTATCTTTAAGGTACTTCCATTCAATCAGGTGGGAGAAAGACACATGTAAAATAAGAAAACACAAAAGAGTGTTTGGGTAACAAAACAGTGGAGCTGGGCCAGGAAATGAGGCCAAAGCCCTGTGGAAAAACCACAGGGGAAACAACACCATAAACAACTCCCCTTCTCCACGTTTTTGGAGGTCTAAACTATCCTTGCCATCTTTGATCCCTATTTTGATGTAAATGTAAATAAAATAACTTGATTTTAACTCTGTAAGGCTGAGGCAGGAGGACTGAGCCCAGGCTGGGAGAGACCTTGTCACAAAATAAAAAATAAAAAAGGATGGAGAGGTAACTCAGTGTAAAGGTCATGAGTTCAGTCCCCAAGAACTTAACTTAATCTAGTAACTACTGGTATCGATAGCTATGTGATATTTTTGTCTAAAGGATCAATGTTATATTTTAAAGGATCAAAAAGCTTTGTCATTGAAGTATGAGACTTAAGTCTTTGTTAAGCGATGTGACACTGAGTTTTTAAGCTTCTCAGAGCCATTGTTGTCTCAGTTGTAAAGTGGGGACAGTGCCTTTGTCATAGTGCTGGGGACAAAATCAAGCACAACTATACACACCTTCTTCTTAGTATCAATACTCTGTAGCCTTCACTAACCCTGTCCAAATTGAAGGTACAATTGGAGAACAGGAGTCAGGAGTCTCCTTGCCCCTGAAAATAGGTGTTTACCTGCCATCCTTTATTTTAATCTGTTTCTGTAGGGTAGTAGTCATCTCATCACTAGTGAGACACAAGACAGATATATAGACTAATCCTCCTAACCTCCAACTGATTTTTGAGCTTCCAAATTTATTATAGATTTTTTTTTCAGTTATGGGGATTAAAATCAGGATCTCACACATGCTAGGAAAGCATTCTACTACTGAGTTACATCCCCAGTCCTTTTTATTTTGAGATAAGATCTCTCTAAATGGTCCAGGCTGGGTTCAAATTTTGGACCCTTCTGCCTCATTCTCCTGAGTAGCTGGGATTACAGGTATACACCTCCATGCTGGTTTATTCTTTCTTTCTTTCTTTCTTTCTTTCTTTCTTTCTTTCTTTCTTCGTACCAGGGATTGAACTCATGACCTCGCACTTGCCAGGCAGGCACTGCGCCACTGAGCTATACTCCCAGCTACTATCAATTTCTTTAAAACAAAACTCTTTTTCAAAACTAGACAAAATTGGTCTAATTCTCACAAAATGAAATAACTACAAGTCCATATAACTCTGAGAATACCATGAACATCACAGCGGAATCACTTGCACACCACTACTGGGAAACCTGGCCCAGTGAAGTTCGTGCCTCCCTACCTTCTATCTCCTTCCTTCTCCATCTTCCCATTTTTCTAGGCTCATTTCCCTCCTTCCCTCATTTTCCCTGTTGAATATGAACAATTTCTACCAAGTATCCAGTGAATTTCCTGGGCTGCATTTCCACCACTGAAGACACCCAGGTCTCGAGACTCTGAAAGGAAGAGCCTATTATTTGGCAGGGTTAGAAAGGTGAAAGGCTGTCAGGACTTTGTGCCTGGTATGGTCCTCAGTTGAACCCAAATATGTGTGTGTACACTTGTACTATTGTGACACCATATCTCTACTGGCATAATTCTGCACAAAACAGAAGAATCCATAAAATTAAATTATAATCAGTCAGAATGATAACAAAACTATCTTAGTACACTGATACTAACGCACATTAAATGAAAAGATTAGCGTGTATGCTTCTTGATTTAGGACAACCAGATTAATGGATTTGAGAGCTTGTTAAGAACACCCAATTTACTGTCTTCCAAAACAAAAATGACTGGTTTCATGTAAAGAACACAAAGCATTCTGATGGGACATCCTTAACCTGAGAGTCTCTAGCATAATTGTGTATGGAAAGCAATCCCACCTTAAGCATCTGTCCTCCTCTAAGATCTCCAAGCTTCCCGAGAGACTTGGGATGATGGCTTTTGTCAGGAGTCGATGGGGAGTTGGAAGTGAATATGCAGACACGGGGTTCCTGGGAAAGCAAGTCTGCGGTGCTGTGGAGCGGGCAACACCTCCCTGAGAGCTCTCTGGTTACTTGTACGCTCTGAGAACACACCCTGCCGAGTGCATTCATCACAATAGCCCATGTGTGACCTTAGGAAAAGTCCTTGAAAATAGTGAAACAAGAGTCTCGGTTGAAATCTGGAATCCATTCCAGTCTTACACAGGAAGAAAATTAGGCCTAGAACAACAAAGCCCATAGTTCAGAGAAACCTGGGGAGGCTCTGGCTGACATTAAAATCATGGAAGGTTTCTTTCTTTCATTTTTTTTTTTTTCTACTTGGGATTTTATAAAAACTTTTCATCTGAGCGTCCCCAAAAGCTGCTCGAAAAGACTGTGTGGCTGATAGATGGCAATAACTGGTTTCTCCAGTAAATAAAGCAGGTACAATAAGGGATGCTGAGTGACATTAAAATTCACATAGCACTTTTCCAGCCTTCTAAGTAAATGCTATTTTTCCAACTGTAAGTGGCCAATACTACCATTTCCCCCTTTGGATCAATGTATTGGCAATAACGGGGAGCAGGAGTGGAAGTTATGGAATAGTTGTGCTCCCTGAGTCCCCAACTCCATGATCAATTTCATTAGTCCAGACATTGAGGGCCTGGAAATACTTACTCACTTAGAACATGAAGCGGCAGAGTGGTGTGCTTGCTCAGTGAATTTAACTCGGCAAACATTTGTGGGTGACACTATTTTTATAAAAACAGATCAGTTCCCTTTTGTTTCCAGCTCACATTATTCACGATCAATTTGCCATATCATAGGATTTATTTCATACACATAAATAATTATAAACCTGCACTACCTTTGGAAGCATGTTCCTTCTTTGCCAGCAAGAAAAAAGTCGGGGCATTTCTGAGTCAACTGGTGGCACAAAATCCAGCAAGAATCAACTGGCAGAGAAATCTGGTTTGGAATTACATTTTAGAATCCCTCTAAAGTTTATCTAGAAGGTCTCCTTTGAAAAGGAATACAGGCCCCAAGGCAAATAAGATTCAGGAATCATCCAACTGGGGCTTAATATCACAGACCCAGACCCAGAACGCTTGTTCTCCATGCATGAAGAACTTAATTTTGTTTTTTTCTTAAGTACCTTCACAGTTCATTTTTTATTTTTCCTTAAAAAAAATGTAAATGGCATTACTTTGGTCTCCAAAACAGATGCCAGTTTGAACTTTATTCTGCCAGCAAGTATTTGGTTTGGCTCCACAGGGCTTAAGTTGAAAAAATATTTGCCGATTCCAAAAAGATTTAACGAGCTCTGCTGTGGGTGTCGGTGCCATTTGGCACATCACAGAGCTGTGGCACAGCAAAGAGAGCTCTCCTGACCACAGATTTTATTTGCCCAAAGTAGCCAACACTGGTGTTCAGTCAATTCCTTGGGTCAAGAAGTTGCCCATCAAATGAATGAAGTTTCCAAGAGAAAGTGACCAATGCAGGCATCAAAAAAAAAAAAAAAAGAACCTTGCTGACATTAAAAAGGAAGTTCCTAGGTCCTACTCCAGCCCTGGGCAGGAATTGGTGGCTGACCTTCAGAGCTGTATTAAGCACCTTTACACCAATATTCCCTAACCTGTCAGCAAGCAGGCCAGATAAGTTTCCAACTTCTAGCAAACACCATCTTACCAAACATCAGAGACAAAAAATTTGCATGGTATATTTTGCAGTCATTTGATTCTTTACTAATTGTGGTATCTGAATTTAGCTATATAAAAATTGAACAACCTACTTTAACCTATTTTAATTCCTCAGGTCAAGAAGCTGCTAAATAGTACAAGCAATGTACTATGTATATTCCAATGACAGACACGCACTGTTTTAATACTATTTAGGACAATACAGATGCATAAATCTATCACTAACATTGGAAAGACTGATCTCACTGCACGCAAATATCATATGTTACAAATCACTGAAGGTTGTCATCTGAAGTCATATTTTTCACTATAGGTTGCAAGAAAATAAAGCTCTCTTCCTTTCAAATCAACATCACATCTGACAACTAAAACAAAAATGTAAAGTATTTCCATAATAATGTGTGCTTAAGAATCAAAGGTCTATTTTAATAACATGGGAACAGGAAGACTGGCACTGAAAGTATAACTATTTTGAGGAAGGTGGTGGAACTCTGGATTATTTTTGTTATTTCACATTGTAAGTAAAAATACTTGAGCATATCCCACCCCAACTCCTATAGATCTCCAAAAACTTATAAATGTCACTTTCTTTAGCATCACATGTCAACCCAATGCTTGAAACATGTTTATCTGATGCAAATGCTTATAACAAATACCCTCAAAAGAGAGCCAATCTCTGAACTGCCTTTCTAGAGAAATACTATTCACCAAAACAAAGACAGAACCCCTGCCCCTTCAGTTGGCTTAACTGACACTGTTGAGAGAGGGTAGAAATCAAAAGAAACAGTTATGAAATAGTAAATGGATGATAACTGTTATTTACCATTTTGGCTTCTGAATGCATTGGCTGGACCTGAGGAGAAGCGCAGGGGTTACTGAGATTTGGACCTTGCATCCCCATGATGCTGGAGTTCACTGACATTTGTCTCTCCATCTAAGAGAAAGGAAAACAGAATTAGAAGCCTGAGAAAGGCAGTCAGGGTCACAGACAAAGGTGCACCTTCCCTCCAAATGATCCTTTAGGATTTCTTTGGAAAACTCCTGAGAAAACTGGAGGTTTCGGTATATATTCAGTAAAGTACTCCTGAGCCTTGAACCCAAGCATATCAAAGAATCATCCAAAGCACTGCCTTCTATAGAAGATTTCTTATGCCCGACACAACTGTTGTCCTAATAGATCATTTCCAAACAAAATCAGTGAGTCTTTCCACTTAAGCACACATTCCAACTATCACTATTCATGCTTGTTTTCATGGTTGTAAGAAGAAATATATGCATAGAAAAAGTAAAAATATATATAATGTACAAAATGGTTATCTCAGGATATTTTTGGCATTTTTTCCTCCCTAAATTGTATGCAGCAAACAGGAATCTTTTGGCAATAAGAAAAACATACACTTAATTTAAAAATGATATTCTCCAAGAAGGTGGGTCTTCCTTTCCCTCCAGCTCATCAACATAGTCAAAATGACCCAGCCCAGATGTTTGAGCTGCTTTCCTGAGGTCATTTCCTCCTTCTTCTTAACCTGCTCAAGACTCTAAAAGCCACAATTTTGGGCCTCATTACTTAGCTGGGTCTTTGGGTAGGCGAAGAGAACCACCATGGGTTTTAGATAACACATGGACAATGCTGACACATTATCCTCCTCTGGCCTATCTCCATCTAGAATCGACACCACTCAGATACTTTTTTGTCTTCAGGGTGTTCCTATTAAGAAGTAAATGCAGGTTGGGGACCCTTTATCTGACATGCTTAGAATGGCAAGTGTTTTGTTTTCAGATTTTGGAATATTTGCATATACATAATGAGATATCCTCAAGAGAGGACCAAACTCTAAACATGAAAGTATGTTTTATGGTTTTATGTTTCATAAACACTTCCTATGCACAGCCTGAAGGTAATTTTATACAATATTTTTAGCGCTTCTGCATACTGAGTGTCATCCATCACATCAGATCAGATATGCAACTTTTCACTTGTGCCATCATGTGGACAAAAGGTTTCAGATTTTGGGTTTAAGGATGTTCAACTTGTACAAGAAAGTTTCCAGTTCAGTCCAGGAAGGATGCATCTGGTTAACAATATTTTCTATTCATAGAAAATTCATACTTTTCATAGAATAAGCTAAATCAAGTATACCTAATGCTATTATCATGCAGGAAAAAACACATATTTTCTTTAGGAGGATATAGCTTATTTAATACGAATATGTTTGCATTTACCAAAAGACATAAATGAAGAGGATGATTGGAAATTTGGGGAAACCAAGCATTTGTACTAAGTCAGCCTGGGTTCTCTTGGAAATTATGAGAAATTTCTTACCAGTCTCAAATCATGGAAGATGGAAAGTGTAGACAAGAGGGAAGTTTGAAAGTGATCATTTAGCTAAATGACTCTGAAAATCTCTTACACTGCTGAAATTCTATGATTGTGATTCCACTTGTGTCTGCCCTGGCAGCAGTTCAATTAGGACCCAAGTCTGTAAATTAGCATAGGTGTGGGCTAAAAGTTTTCGCCTGATTCACTGCAGATACTCAGCGTTGGCCTTAGCATGAATTAGCTGATTAATATCTGGCAAGGTATGGATATGATACATTGTGTCAAAAGGAAATAACCAAGGCAAGATTATCTAAATATTCCAGAGCACTTCAGCAAAAACATTTTGAGGTCTTACCAATTCAGCAAAACATAACATTCACTCCTATATACCCCCTAAATCTCCAGACAGCCCAGATACATTTAATTTTTGAAATCATTGTTTTAATTAAGGTAAAATACACTCAACATAAAATTCACCACTTTAAACATTTTAAATACTATTAAGTACATTAAGTTCAGTGCCATTAAGTTCATTCATGTACCCTAATTGTTAAGTCATGAAAATTTCAACAGTTTCATTGCTCTAAAAAATGCATATCAGTTATAACTCCCACTTCCAGAGGCAGGGGGTAGGAGAGTCAGAATAGCATTTGCCTACTTATTCCGATAGATTACCCTTTTAAAGAGAGAAATCCAAGCACAAATGAACTTTTGCCTTCAGTTTTCCAAAGAAGGTTCTTTCAAAAGTATGAATAATTGTCCAGAGTCTTCTAAGCTACTAGCTACACAAAGAGATGAGAATAGCCTGCTTGTGGTTTCTAGATATGGAGTCATCAATCCTTTCCATTTTTTGGGAAAAGTTTTCATCTATGATTGTTTCTACTCCATGACTCACAAAGTACTAGTTCCAAACAGGCTGATTTTTCTATCTATTACAAAAATGGAGATTGGGGTACAGCTCTATGATAGAGTCTTCTCTTGTATATTCATGGTCCTGAATTCGATTTCCAGCACCCAAGAAAACAAACGAACATTGCATTTTACATCTTGTTAATTATTGTTATACGCACACAAAGTGTCAGGAAGGGCCTTTCCAGAGAAAAAAGTTGGTGCTTTGTGTTAATAAGCCTTGGTCTGCACCAGAAGCTCAGTTTTAACCAGTCAAATGGAATTAAGAGGCCAGGAGATGGAGTGCCTCAGTTGAATGCTGGGCAACATTCAGCATCACAGGTAAAACGCCCAGGCAGGATTTGGGGGTGTGGCTATGTGGCAGAGTGCTTCTCCAGCATGCTGAGGGCCTGCATTTGATTCACAGCACCACAAGGAAAAAAAAAAAAAGGAAAAACATGTAAAGAACCCCCCTCTTTTTCACACACTGAAAACAGGAGCTAGACTGTGCACAAGTTACTGCACTTTTGCAAACAGGAATAAATGAGTGTTCATATTCCTAAATTAATAGTTTGACTTTCAAGATGAGCAATCACAACTCACTGAAGTATTTGTTCTTCTTTTGTCCTGTTCTTCCTATATTCTCAGTATCTAGCAAAGTGCTCTAGCACCATAGAAGGTATTCAACAAGTTTTTGGAGTGAATGAATATATCATTTCGTTTTAGACTAAGGCTTTGTGAAATGTGTTGGTTGACCACATACATTACAAATCAGTTAAGAATCTCACCTTCACCTGAAGACACACTCTCAACTTTTAACCCTAGGATTTATTGTTTTCCAGGGCAGGAACTCTAGGGGAAGAAGCTACCCTTGACCATCCTTGGAAGACCAAAGTTACATATGAAACTAATGATGAAAAGCCCTGGATTTCAAAGGCCTGAAACTCTTAGGATATACTTAGAGATTTTATATTAATTATCACTAGTAACGTTAACAACACTCTGGGCCCAAGCTTCTCAAGCTCAGTACTTTGGTGATTTTGGGTCAAATAATCACTTATTATGGGGCTGTTTTGAGTACAAAGGGCCATTTAACAGCATTCCTGGCCTCTACCCACTAATGCCAGCACTCCCATTCCACTCCAGATGTGACAACCAATAGTGTATCCAGATATTGCCAAATAGCCTCTGGGGAACAGAATTACCCCCAGTTGAGAATTACTGGTCTAGGCTGACACCTACTGTCATGGCAGCTATACACATCACAGATGGGAGTTTGGAAACTTCCACAGGACTGGCACCTTTTGTCTATACTGGCTCTTGCCCATGAACTTGAATCTCTGCTTCTATCCTGAAGTATCAACAAGAGGTCAAGTTCTGCGAAGGGATAATGTGGAGCTCAGGGCAAGACATCTTTTCTCTAAGCCTTTTCAGCTCAAGCATTCTACCTTTGTCCCTCAGAATGGTACATGGCTTAGCTAAAAATACATGCATGCATGCATGCATACAAACATTCATACATACATTAATTTCTCTAAGTGGAATTTCTGTGGATAAGGAATAGAGTTCTGAAAGGAAACTAATACAGTATTGGATAAGAGGGATTTAGAATCTAAATAAAGACAGCTTGTGTTGGAAATCTCTGACCAATTGGTTCAACTGAACAAAACCTGGGAGACTTGTACTGACAGTGCTGTTTTCCTTCATTTACAAAGGAGTATTGTGAGTAAAATCAATCAGCTTGATCTGCCTGTCCTCTAGCTTAAGGTTGCAAAGATTGTTTCCAGCTTGGATCCCCTAGTCTTGTAGTGGGTGGGTCCTTTTCTCCAAACTGAGTCCACTGAGCCCTTCTCCATTCCACAACCTACCTTTAGAAAATGAACAAACTGCACAACCAGGGATGGTCTAAGTCACTCAATGTGAGTTAAAATATGGATTTAAGTCACAACTCCTTTCTACTTCTTACCTTTCAGATTTTCGTCTGTCACATGGATAGTCAATAATTATTGCTACCATATCCCCACAAAATTGCTGGGAAAATGAGATGTCATAAAAATGTGGACAATTCTTTAAAGTGTTAAAATGCTCCGTGAGCCCTCATTAACCTCTTGTGGGAAGATATTAACTGAGCTGTTGCACCATATCTGGGGACTTTGAGAACTCCCGTAGCACTGTGAATCAGATACCAGTCTTGTTCCCCAAAGTACGATGCCAACGAGGATGAGGAAGGACAGGGAGGAGTCTCCATGGAAGGAGAGCAAGATCGCCTCTGCAGCAGTGTGAATCTCTCTTCTGGATTTAGCTATCATTTTAAAGGGGAGCAGTATAGTGATTACAAGTGGAAACACAGTAGTCAGCCTACCTGGATTTAAATCCCAACCCATCACCTACTAGCTATGTGACCTTCACCAAATTACTTAGCCCTTCTATGCTTTCATTTCTTCATCTGTAAAATCATTGTAGTAACAGTGCCTTCCCCATTGGAAAAGTGAAGAGCCGAATGTAATATTTAGTAGTGAAAGAATGGGCTGTTGTAGCCAGAACTCCTGGGTTCAAAACTTGCTGCTCTGCTTCTCAGCTGAGCAAGTTGGTCGCTTTACTTTCCTCATTCAAAAGACGGGGTAGTAATAGAACTACCTCATAGCATCATTTCATGTATTGACAAAGTGCTTGGAAAGTGACCAGCACACGATAAACATTCAATAAATGCTGCTAGCATGATTTATAAAACATGATCTGCATAAATACATAGTAATAGCTATTATGTATGATCATTATTACTGTTATTATAATTATTACTCTGAATACTGGCTAGATCTTTGGCAGTTTATGGACAGTGTATATAAGTCAAAATGGACTTTGGAGTGCAGTCATTCCTTGCAGCTGAAAGGAATTGGTCCTAAAACACTCCCCCCTCCCATTTACACCAAACACTGTGGGTGTTCCAATTCAATATGTAAGAGGGGATAGTATTTGAGCAGAGCCTATATATATATCATCCCATATACTTACTCATCTCTAGATTAACTGTAATATAGTTACTGCAATACAAATTCTATGTAAATAGCTGTTACATTGAATTGTTTAAGAAATAATGACAAAAATATAAAAGAATCTCTACATGTTTAGTACAGGTGCGATTTAAAAAAAAGTATTTTCCATCCACGGTTTGTTGAACTGCAGATGTGGAACCCCCAGACAGAGAGGGACAACTGTAGTTAGAAAACATTGTCTCCTTGAGCAAATTCCACTCTGTGGGTGTTGCAAGTTCATTGGTCATTAGCAGAGAGATGGACCCTACCTCCTAGCAAAGTGCCAAAGGATAGGAGAGCCAGCAAAATGCCTGGGGATGAGTGGCTGTGCCTGTGAGGCAAACAGGCACACAGCTTGGCTCTCCACTCAGAAGCTGCAGCCTGCTTCTCAGTCAGGTTAGATCGCAGCTTCTCCTTCCTTGCTGCAGGAGCACCGAGCCTCCGCACTTGGGAGAGACTTCAATGGGGTTCCCACAACCTCTTACCGGCATCAAGACAGCAGAAGATCCAGGCATGGTTGGGTTGGGCAGGGTTCCGGGCATGGAGGCTGGCATGGGCTGTCTCTGTCTGTTGTGGAGATGTAGCAGAGAAGATAGAGAGCCTGGGACAGGCCTGGGAACAAAGGAAAAATACCAGACATTACTCCTGATGCTCTGGGCCCTTTCACCAAGATCCAGAACCAGTGGGGACACCCCACAACCACATCATATGTGCAGCAGATCAGAGCCAATGATGGGTGAGCCACATAATTGAGGATATTAGGGAAATAATAACAAATAAAATACAAGCCTGATTTCCTTTGCTGCTTCCTAGTAAATACATCAAATTCCACTTCATTTCCTGAGCCCTGTTATCTCACCAATGTTCAACAGAGACAAGCTGGGAAATGTCCCACAGTCCTGCTTCCAAGGAAAGGGCCGGGGTGTGGAATCCTGGGTTCACTGAGAATCTCAGTCTTTAAAGTATCTTAGAGCTGGAGGTCTGAGTACATGCGTTTTACCCACATCCTCCCTCACCTCTCTTCCTGGAAGCCCACCTAGCTTCCCTCTGGATTTACTTTCACTCTCTGTATTTGCAAAGCAAGCTCCATTCATAAATACCTAGCAGAAATCCATTTTGAATTTTTTACAGTCCTCCACTGTGGGTAGAAAAATCCAAAGTCAGGCCACAAACTCAAGCAACCAGATTGCAGGTCGCAGGACCTAGGACAGCTTTTCTGGGGGTGAGTCCAGAGCCCAGCCCCCATCACCAATCTCTCATTTCATATAACTCGAGGTGTTAGGCTGTTTGACAGAAACTGATTTGGGCCTGACCTGCTGGACTTGGGTAAGCATTCCTCAGGGGAGTACGTAGTTGGAGCTGCAGCTTTGACTTACCAAAAAAAAAAAAAAAAATTAAGGGCCTTAAATTGATTTAATGAGCCAGGGAATGTGGAGCTGAGGGGGAAAGGAAATTATTTGTGTTTATTAAAAATGGCAAACAAGTGACCTTCCCCGCTAAATTCTCAATCTCCTGATGTTTTTGCTCTGGGGAGCTATATAAATGTTAAACCATTAAATTAAAGGTTTAACAACAAACAAAACAAAACAAGGATCTCTCAAAATCTCAGAGTCTTCCATGTTAAACAACTTTATCCTGTGCATTGTGTGACAAACTTGTACTTTTAGAATTAGTTCATTTTCTAAAGAAAAAAAGGAGATTCCCCTCTGGCTAATAACTGGGTAAGGCTGCAGCGATGGATGCTGGCTTTCCTCTGCTCTGGGGACCAAGGCCTTGGGTGCAGTCCCAGCGGAGGGGTGCGAGGAGCTGCTTCTTTGGGGCCCCTGTGCCTTCCTGGGGGACTCACAGAGAGGCAGGGACTGAGATGGTAGAAAGAATGCCAACATGTTCTTCCTTCACATCACTGTTAAAATTCCAGAGATTAAGCTTTCCACTCTTTTTTGCCTGAGAGCTCTTTTGGATATATAGCTAACTATCACAGTTACACACATCCTACAAGGATTAGTCATAAATTAGTCAAGATTTATATGCTTAGGAAGGTGTATATGTGAAAATATGAAAGAATATGAAGCCATTCCATAGAGGTTATGTCAATGCATACAAATTACACCCAGTTTTATTAATAGAATGTGTGTGGAAGCGAAAGTAAGTAGCTTATATCAATGAAATGAGTGTTTTCCAATCAGCAAGTGAAGTGTCAAGAATATTTCTTGACAAGTGCCCTTGGGATCTCTGGAGTGTGGACTGACAATAAGGACCAGCAGGTCTGTGAAGGCTTATGCGCTTTCATTGTTTGGGAGACTTCTGGTTCTAATTGCTCCAAAATACTACAGTAGATTGTGACCACAGTGTCTTAAAATCCATCTCCTTCAGAGGTGATAATGCAAGTCAGATATGCATAGGGTGGTAATGCTTGTTATATATTCTCCAGTCTTAACATTCTGTTTGGGAACT